>JBAMBJ010001168.1:0-273742 GCA_037043495.1 Drosophila recens | reverse complement strand
GCAGCAACCCATACTAATCAATAGCTCCACGCCCGTCATATTGGCGTCCTCGCCAAGCGCACAGCGTGCGGTAAGTAAACAAATCCAAGTTATTGATCAGGGATTAAAACCGAAACACATATCGGTTTCTGTTACGGTTTCGGTTATGTTCGGATTTAGGTTTTTGGTTATCGGTTACGCAAAATCTTTGAATATGGTTTCGTAACGGTTTTGAAATACCAATATGGTTTCGTTTCACAAAAAAAAAATTTCTTTAAATAAATATACATAATTATATTTATAATATATGTAATAATAATTAAATAGGCAAAATTAGAAAAGAAAATCAAAAATAAAATGTAAAACTAATAACAAAATATCAGAGATCGCAAGCAATTTTATGAGTCGGAAAAAAATAAGCAGCTCAAAATTTTTCGTTGAAAATTATTTTTAACTTGTTTTTTAAATTTTTATAAAAATTTAAAATAAAACATCCTTTTAAAATTGTATTTAAAAGTTACACCATAACTCTGATATGCAATTTTTAAATAACAATCAGAAATACAACTTTTTTTCATTTTTTATAATACAAATATTATTTATTAAAAACCGAAATTAACCCTTATAAATGAAACGGTTACCAAACGTTTATTTCGGTTTACAGAGTTTCGGTTTTACGGTTTATGTTAAATGAAAATATTTTTTTTCGGTTACGGTTTCAGTTACGGTTTTAAATTTCAATCGGTTTTTACCGGTTAAAGGTTACGGTTTCGTTTAGGGTTTAATCCCTGTTATTGATATACGACTCGTTACTAATGGCCAATTGCTTGCAGAAACCAATTGTGGCATCCACGAGTGGAACAACCACAACCACCATACCGTCGCAGGCTATAAAGACGATGCCGCTGAGTCAGCTGAAGACGGCGGCCAACAGTGGACCGGTCATTATTTCACAGACCATCATTCAACCGGCAAAGCGGGCCCAGCAACAGCAGCAGCAACAACAGCAGCAACAACAACAGGCAGCAACATCAAGTGCTGTAGCAGCAGCTCAGCAACAACAGCAACAGTTGCAGCAGCAGCAGCAGCAACAATTGATTACAGCCTCATCACAGCCACAAACAACAACAACGCAGTACATTCTGGCTGCGCCGCAGCCGCAACAACAGCAGCAGCCACAACAACAACAACTACCCACTTTGACCTCATTCACACAGACGCGTGCAACGCCACAGACAACGACGCTCTACCAGACCGCAGCTGGCGGCAGCGGCAGTGGCCAGACACCGACCAAAATACTGCTAAAGACGACGGGTGCATCCGGTGTGGTGATGACTCCGCTGCGACAACATCAGCCGGGCTTACCGGTGGTCTCCAACAACAACCCGCCCCCGCTGGTGGCCACCACAGCAGCTGTGGTGCAGCCCGGCCAGCAAACGCTCAACATCCAGAACGTGCAGCTGCCCAATCGGCCAGTCACCATCCAGCCAGCCTCACAGGCTGCCCAGCAACAGCACATGCAGGCGCAGCTGCAGCAACAGCAGCCACAGCATCCACAGCACACCATTGTGGCCAACACCACGGCCACTCAACAGCCAAAGCTATCGCAGGTATTGATGCAACCTGGCGGCACTATTGCGGGCAGCACACTGAATGTATCGCCGACGGCCGGTAAAAACAAGACGATCATACTCACCCAGAAGGGCGTCATCCTGCGCAACATTGGCGGCGATATGTACCAGCAGATACCCATCAGTAATGTGGGCAGTCTGCCAGGACTCGGCACCACGCTCGTGACCACAACGGCGGCTGGACCGCCCAGCCTGGTCAAGACCACGGCATCGACGAGCGCCCAGCCACAAACCATACAAATTCAGCAGCAGCAAAATTCGCAGTCCGGCAAGCAGATGATACCCACGCTGATACCAACCAATCAACACGGCCAGCACGTTATCGTGCAGCAGCAGACGCCAACGAGTGTCATTGGCAACGTAAGTGCAACGGCAGCGTGAGGGCAAGACTAGAAAGATTCGTCGTCAGTTTATGGAATGCGAAAAGAAATCCTAAAATATAATTTAATCTCATTTTCTTTTGAGTTATTGTACTCGTTATTTGCAGAAGAATACAGGTATTCATGGCAATGAATGCAACAGGAAGAAGGCAGCGATAGAAGTTAGTCAATAGAAAGTATATGTATTCTATCTGTCAACCAGATCTCGGAAATTTAAGAGCTAAACGGAATGAGATCCACAGATTATTTCTCTTTTAACAATTCGTAGATTCAATTAGTGCTACGGCAGCGTAAGGGAAAAACTAGAAAGATTCGTCGTCAATTTATGGAATGCGAAAAGAAAATCTAAAATATAATTTAATCTCGTTTTTTTTAAGCTATTATTCTCGTTATCTGCAGAAGAATACAGTTAGAAGATAGAAGTTAGTCAATAGAAAGTATTCTATCTGTCAATCAGATCTCGGATTTTTTAAGAGCTAAACGAAATAAGACAGATAGACTTTTATGAACATTAGTGTTTTGAAAATATGTCTTTAAAATGTTCCACATCCACAGATTATCTCTCTTTTAATAATTCATAGATACAATTTTTGTGTTTTTAAATTGAGTAACGAGTATTTGATAGTCGGAAACTCGACTAAAGTACTTTTAGTTTTTAGTTTTATTTGAACATAATCCATATTAACTAAAATTGCTATTTCAGTCTGGACAGCAAACTATTATACGGCCAGTCATGACGAATGTGAGTGGAGGATTGACCACGCTGCCGCAGGGCCTGACGCTGATACAACGGCCCGGCCAACAGCCGCAGCTGGTGCAGGTGCAGGCGGCGCCAAGCAGCACACAGCGTACGATTATTACGCAGTCGGCTGCATCGGCGCCGCAACAGCAGCCGCGCCAGCAGCAGCAGCAACAGATTTTGGTACAGCATAAGCCGGCCCTGCAGCAGCGTTTGGTCACCTCGACGAGCACCGGTGGCGCCCAGCTGCAACAACAAGGCAACAACGCGGCCATTCCGCGCACAGTTCAAGTGCAGGTCACGCAGCAGCAACAGACGCAACAGCAGACAAATGCGCCGACGGCACAGCAGCAGCAACAACAAACACAGCAAGCGCCACAGAGGCGAGGACTTTCGCTTTCGGTAAGAATGCACTGACAATTGGCCATTGTCCATTGTGCGATGGGCACGAATTCTGAATTCGGGAGCAAAACAACATCAACAACAACAACCCTATTAGAGTCTACCTAAGTTGGGAGTAGTCGCTGCTCCCGGACCCACTGCGTGCCCACCGCTGATTTAAAGGGTAATAATATAATAATATTACTAATGGCATTATCTCTCGCCCAGAACGAACACGTGCACAAAGCGCATGAGATGTTCCGTAAAGCAAATCGTGTGTCTCGACCCGACAAGGCGCTCATCTTGGGCTTCATGGCGGGACTGCGTGAGAATCCGCGACCCAATACAGAAAATGTGCTGGTCATTAAATTGGGCGAAACAGAGGTAAGTGCTTTCTTTTATTGCCAACAAGTTGAAGTATTTTCTAATGATTTTATTTGTTTTGTTTAGGAAAAAGTGCAACAAGAGGATGGCAACACGGCGCTGTGCCAGGTTGAATCGCACATCCGTTTGGATTACAACACCGGCGAATGGAAGACATTCCAGAACTACAGGCTAATGGATCAGAGCGCGACCTCATAGTCCACAAGGGTCATACGCATAGTGCGCAAGTAGGCAACTTAGTCTCGCTTGTGTCACATGCGTATCTTCCCTCCATGTGCTATGCTTCTATCTGGGCTGATTCTGGGCTTTATTCGTTATGCGCTCGGCGTGGAAAACAAACAGCAAACAGCTTCGTTAATTAGGCAACTAATACCCATTTATCCAGATACAAATGTTGGAAATAATAATGAAATATAACACAATTAACGTAAATTAGTAGTTGTACAGTTTTTAGTATATATACATATATATATATGCTTTCGCTTAAAATGTTTAATAATCATGCCACACATAAACACATACACTGAGACAAAAGTAGAAATATTTATATGATATATATGATTACAAGCATACACTCAGCTTTGAATGCACGCTTGACTGGAGGGCAAAATAAAAGAAATGATCGTGACAATGGCAAACGATCATACACATTCACACACCACAAACACACACACACACACACACACACACACACCCATACAAAACACACATTTATATAAATATATATATATAAAAATATTTGTGTATGCACATACAATATATATGTGCAAATACATATTATATACTTAGCATTATGTTATTAGTTTGCAAGTAAAAAACAGAAAAATATGTATATTTAATTTAGCATGAAGCATAATAATATTTCGAGCTACGAAAAGCGCTCACTATTAATTTAAAAACAAAACAAGTAAAAAAAAAAAGAAAACAATTTATTAAATATTATGAATATATAAATGTATGTATAAACCAACAATTGGCAAGAGCAACCGCAGCAAAAGTAAATTGTAATCATGAGAAATGTGTAATAGAACTAGAATAAACCAACCATATTTATGGCTTTAATGTTTAAATCTTGTCGTCAACTCAATGGGAAAGGCTGCAGCAATTACCCAAGTCGAAAAAAAAACAAAGATCTATGTAGTTGTTGTTGTTCCTGCTGGAATAATCAAAGTCAAATGACAAGCACGTTAATTGTTGTTGATTATTTTGTTTAATTGCATTTGAAAGCTTACAACTAGTCAACATAAATTGATGAAATTACATTATACGAATACGAGTACGAGTACGAATACGATGCCTAAGGCTAATACTAAAAGGTAGGTTTTTTTTCTATATACTACAAGTTACATACAACACAGGTGCGACTTAAATTCGTTAAAGATTGTGACACTTTCGGGTCAGTTATTTGCCGACCTCCTTCCAGTGGACAATGGCTCGCTGTTCGTCGGGCGCATCTCCGAATGGTCGGCTGCCGTCGGAGCTGATGAACTCGTTGACCTGATAGTTGAGCAGCGTCTTGTAGTGATAGACATCGGCCAGCTGTTGGGTCAGTGGGCTGGTGTTGGTCGTAAAGATGCCAGCGAACTTCTTTTCTCGCGCCACGCGCAGCACCTCGTGCTCCATGAAGTGCATGCAGGCAATGTTCTCGCGAGGATTCAGCTTCTCGGCGGTGCCCATCATGAAGGAGTGCAGTATTTGATTCAGTCCCTTGGGCAAATAGTTGTCGCTGCAAAAATGTTCAGTTCAAGCCATGATTTATTCAATACTCTGCTTCTTTCTTACCGTATTGGACCCTCGCAGAACTCGAGAAACTCAAAGACAATCAGGAGCTTGGATTTGATGTCCACTTCGGGCTCATTGCGGGCATCAAAGTTCAAGGCGGTGCCAATGATGCGGTCCGTGTTACGATCGTATATCACAAAGCTCAGATCTCGATCCACAAGAGCAGTCCAAATGTCCTGTAGGGACAGGAACAAAAATATATGATATGATATTGCATGTAAATTTTAAATGTTTTTGTAACAATTAGAAAAACAAAGACAAAGGAAACGGAAACTAAACCAAAAAAAAGGATGGAATAAGCAAAATTTAGGATAATTCAAGTTCAGAAATAAGTAAATTTTCTTAAATTTTGTTTTGTAAGTTTCCTGGTCTTGTGCATACCTGTTAAATAATGATTAGTAATCATAATCATTAGTATTTAGATTATTTTTGTTTAAAGGTCGAACTAATTCTTAAAAAACGATTTTTTGCGGTTTTGCCCAATTATTTAATGATTACGATTACAAAAAATCAAAAATAATCTACAATTATTACAATTATTCAAAAATAGTAAAAAAAAAATCAAAAATAATCAAATATAATCTTTTTGATTATTTCGGACCATTTCTGATTTTTTCTGATTATTTTTTTTTCTGATTATTTATGACAATTTAGTAGAAATCAAATTATTTTAAATTTTCACAATAAAAGTAGCCAAAATAATCAGAAAAAATCAGAAATAATCCGAAATAATCAGAACGATTCATTTTGATTATTTTTTAATTTTTCTGATTATTTTTTAATAATTGTAATAATTTTTCTGATTTTTTGTAATCGTAATCATTATATAATCACAAACTTTTCAACAGTGAATTATATAGTCACTACGATTATTTCCAAAAATAATCTAATTGATTAGTAATTCTAATCGAAATTTAACAGGTATGGTCTTGTGTTCTTAATTTCTGTTCTCCGTATTTGGTATTCCTTGTAATATCATGAGATATGACGAAATATATTTTTTGATATAAGATATGAGATGTGCTTACATTGAGAATATCACTGTAATCTGTGCGCAGGACGCCTGGCTTGAGCCACTGCTCCAAGTCGGCCTTGTTGTAGAAACTCGACACAATGATGCTGCAAAACAAAGTTGAGTTGTTAAGAATATCTTGGAGATAGTAAATTTAAAAGTATTACTTACTCGATGACATCCTGACGATGTTCCAGCCGCAACGGCACCGCCTCCATTTTGAGATGCGGGCAGGCATTAAGTGTTTCCTCCTCCAACTGAACGGCATCGTGATTGCCCGACATCTTCTCGATGATCTCGCCCAGATTCTTGGCCGCAATAAACTCGGAGATGCCAATGTTGTAGCCCTTCTCCCGCAACAATGTGACGGTGAATATGGAGTTGAGTGAATTGCCGCCCAGCTCATAGAAGTTGCTGCGTGGTGACAAAGTGGCGCGAGTGGAGCGTCCAATGACACCGCCCACCGTCTCGAACAGATCGCGGGCAGTCAGCTTGAGTTCCTCGGGCACCTCGGAGTAGTCAAAGTCCAGCACAATGCTCGAGTCTCCCTCATTGTTGTTGGCCGTCTCGTAGGTCTTCAACAGAGCTTGGCGATCCACCTTGCCATTGACCAACTGAGGCACATGCTCAACGATAATCACCTGGGGCGTCATATAATCAGCGAGTTTGTCCTTCAGTCGACCCTCGAGCTGCATTTCCGTCACCATGGGAGCATCGTCGCGCAGCTTGACGAACGCCAAGATGGCCTGATCCACGTGCCCGGCACGATAGCAGAGGACAATCGCCTTCTCGACCAGCGGCAACTCGGCGACGTTCTTCTCCACCTCCGACAGATCCACACGATGGCCACGAATCTTGACCTGGGAGTCGGTGCGACCCTCGTACATGATGTTGCCGTTCTTCAGCGAGCCATAATCTCCAGTGCGATAGAGACGCGCATATTCTGTGTTCAAAATTGATTATAATGAGCTGGAATTGAAAAGATTATCCGAGTATATTCGTGTACTTACTCTTCTCAACAGCCAGTGGATTGTCCAGGAAACGCTCGGGATCACGTCCATTGACATAGCCAGCGGCCAGATTCAAGCCGGAGGCAAATATCTCACCAATCTCGCCGTTCTTCACCGGCCGATAGTCGGCATCCAGCAGATAGACGACCGTGTTGGAGACGGGAATGCCTAAATAGAGGTTTATGAGTTACCAGTTACTAATGATGTAAGTATCCATAGTATTTGGAAATTTTGGGAAGTCGTTAGAGCAATAAATGGTCGAAGTAAACACCGATTTATGGATTGTTTATATCGAGTTTGCCAAAAAACTTCTTTTAGTTATAATCCAAATTATGGATTGAATTTGAAATCGAAATGTTAGAAACGAGAAAAAAAATGAAGTTGTCGATATATCGTCAAAACAAATTTATCGAGTTAAAGTATTTGAAAACCGATTCCGCAAAAATTGAGTTGTCGCTTTTTCGATGTATTTTTTATGTTAATTTTGTTCAAAAGTATGTAACAGGGAGAAGGAATCATCTCCGACCCCATATATATTCTTGATCAGATCAACAGCCGAGTCGATAATAATCAGAAATGGTAAGAGCTAGGACCACCAAATTTGGAAAGAAGACTCCCTATTATGTCAGGCAGAACGAGTTTATTTTAAAATTTGGCCACGCCTGCTGTGGGGGGCGTAATTCATAAAAAACATCACCTTTAATTCTGTGTTTTAAGATAAAATTTATGATTTTTTTTTTCCAACGTGTCTTAGAACATGCTCAGAATTAATCATATTAGCAATTTTCTCAAAGGTCTTTTAATAACAATTCTAGTAATAGAATAACTGGTCAATTAATTCATTTAAAATTTACTCTGCCAGAATGTACATCGAGAATTTATGTATATCGAATTTGTCATCTTCAATCCAAGTGGCAAAGTGGTGGAAGGGATCAGCGCTCGGCAAGCTAAACAGGAAACTAGGTTTAATTATTTAATATTATTTTTTAAATTATTTAATCTTTTTCATTTATTTGAATTGTCAGTCTAATGCTAGGTAATGGGTTCGTTTCCTGGTTTAGAAAACCAATTTGGTTTTTGTATATTTCATTATTTTTACTTTTAGTAAATTTTTAAAATTTAAATATACTGTGCAAATTGGTTCAAATCACTAATCATATTATATATGTATGTATGTAGCTGCCACAAAAACGATAGGTCGATATTTATTTACTAGGCCCAGGGTATATTACTGTCGAGTGCACTCGACTGTTTCGCATGTTATTTACTTACCAATTGGCACATTGTCGTACAAACTCAATTGCTTCTTGCTCTCACAGGTGAAATAGGTGACATCGCCCATGACCTCGGTGGAGCCGTAGAAATTGTACAGATGATGCACTCCCTCATCGAAGTAGTCGAAGAAGCTACTGGCCAGCGGCACGGCCAGAGGCTCGCCTGAGCAGACCCAGATCTGCAGATTGTAGAGCAACTTCTGGGCCGCACCGCCGCCCTCCATCTTCAGATACATGAGCAGGGAACGCAGCAGAGTTGGCACCAACACCAACCGTCTGATCTTGTACTTTTCCAGCAAGGTCACCAGACGCTGTGGATCTTTGGTCACCGCCTTGGGCACCACCAGAATGGCCAGGCCGCACATCAGCGGGCCCCACAGCTCGGCAATCGAGTCCACGAAGGTGAGGGCCGTCTTGAACACGCCCACCGTCTCGGCCGACGTGTAGGGAAACGTGGCCCATTGCCACTGCAATCTGTTTAGGATGTTCTCATGGGGCAGACGCACTCCCTTAGGCACTCCAGTGCTGCCGGATGTATACAGCACGATGGCGATGTGATCGTTGCCACCGCGCAGCATCTCCTCCGACAGGAGATTGGAGCCACTCAACTGCAAGGATTTCGCGTACAACTCGGTCGCCGACAACGTGGGCGTGCCTTGGAAGCGCTGAGCATCGATGTCATCATCCCGGACCACCATGGTCGGCTTGGCCTCGAGCAGAATGTGATGAATGCGGTTGGCAGGAAAGCTGGGATCAATGGGCAAATAGGCGCCGCCCGCCTTCCAAATGGCCAGCAAGGTGGTGACCAGCGCCTCCGAGGGTTGCATGCAGACGGCGACAATGAAATCCCCGTCGCTATTCGGCTGCAAGAAGCGTCCATGAGTCTCCTCGACAAGCAGACGCGCCGCGCGATTCGCCCGCTCGTTCATCTGGCGGTAGCTGCTCTGGCTGGGCGCCAGGCTCTGACCCTGGTAGATGAGGGCCACCTTGTCGGCATGTCGCAGCTGCTGCTCCTCGAAGATGCGGTGCAGTGCCCTGGGCACGTAATCCTGTTGCTGTCCCTTGACAATCGACAGTTGTGGCAAGGAACCCATGATGATTTGAGTATCTGTTAATATATACGAGTAATATGGGAGATTAGTCGTTAAGCCACATCCGGAAGATCACTTCACATCACAGCATAGCATAGCAATTTATTCTCCATTATTACACAGGTGCTAATTATATGCATATTCTCGAAGGTATCTCAGGTGGGAATACGAGTACTCGATGCTAATGATTGGTGCGTGCCCAAGCTCCATTCGCTGACCGCAGCCCACGGTCTCTACGAGGGTGGACTGATAAGTTATAGGCCTAGGGCTCTTTTTTTATTTGCGTTTTATTCCAAGAAACTATTTTTTAAAACTTACATATTATTATTTAATTTATTTACAATGCTAGTTCTTTAAGTTATATTTTTTTTAGTTTAGATTCTAATTTTTCTGTATAGTATAATACAAAAACTGAAGGCTGGTAAATTTCACAAACTGTTTAATTTTCGCTACAAATAATAATTTCACTAGTTTCTCAAAGTTGGAGGACTTCCAGATAAATTTAATTATTGACAATAATATTTTTTCCATTCAAAAATATAGTTTATCGTACTAAGATTCATAAATTATCAGCCCACCCTCGGAGCGCCCAGTACTCGCTGAACTTCCATTAGTATAGACTAAAATCCTAAGTTAAGTTAACTTAAATTATCTCGACATTGACTATTTTAAGTGCAATTTGTTATTTATTGCGGTAGCTAATGGACTTTTGCATTTGGCAGACGAACAAAGATTGAAATATGAATTAACTTTATGCCATTCAAGTGATTGAATTAGCACCTTTTGCAATCCTACAATGACAAAAGCTTAAATATTTGATAAATAATAAAAAAAAATATTTTAAATAATTGCATTAAAAACGCATTTCGAAATAAATAAAAGAAACTGTGCTGCGATTGCCAACCCTCGTCGGAATCGGAATTATTAAGACTCATTTAGCTGTCGGACTAAGTCGATTAAAGCTCTTTTAAAGCCATTGCAGTGCCCACATTTTCATATCAAGAATGTGTTTCATGCCATAAAATGTTCAACTTGAATGCCATTGAGACGACAACTTCTGGTTTCGAGCCTCAACTCTGATTCCAATTCCAATTCCAACTCTCCGTCTCTGTCTCCATCTGTGTCTTTAAGTTTTCATCGTCTTTGTCGTTGTTGTTGTCGTCGTCTCCAATGTCAAACGTCAACGCACGCGCCGCCGCTCCAATCAAAGACATAAAGTCATATGTTTAGTGGGGTTTGGCGGGGCACTGTGGCAATTACTCGTATCTGTCCTTAGTCTGGCTTCATTTCAAATTTAAATTACTCTTAAAGCAGGTAAAAAATATACTCATTAAATTCGCTAGAATTAATTGCCGGTACTTGTAGTCTTGTTTTCCTGAAATCTGTTTTAATGGAAAAGTTTTCTATTATACGCGATTCGCAAAAGAAATGCATTGAAGTGAAACAATTGTGGCATTGCCCAGCAAGTCCAGGAAGCATAGGCGGATGCTCTATCCTTTTTATAAATATTCTATAAAATTATTATAAATTATATTCTATAAAGTTATTATTTAATAACTAAATTGTATCCGTTTTTTAATCAGTTTTGTCCAGGAAGCATAGGCGGATGCTCTTCCCTTTCATATAAATATTCCATATGAATTATCAAGTTATTAATTTGTTTCCGATTTCTAATAGGTTTTGACGTTCGTCAAGAAAAACTCGGCCAATTGCTTGTTCTTGGCGCCAAACAAGTTCCTCTGGAAATTGCGCAATTTTATGTCTAAATATTTGGAATAACTTTTAATGCAAGTGGTTAACTAAGTCTTTGACTTCTGGTTGTGGTTCTCGTTCTGGTTTTGGTTCTGGTTTTTTTATTCTTAGTTATTTTATTCATTTGGTTTGGCACACATTTCTGACAGCCGCCAGTTGCCAGTTGGCAGTCCACAAACTGTTATGGGTCGTATACGTAATGTGGCAGAGGCAAAGCGAATTCAATGTAGTGAACATTTCCCAAGCGCGCATTACGTATGCGCCGTGTGGGTCCAATTAGTTGGGCATGTTGTACATACACACACACACGTTAGCAAATTAAACGAAAATTAGAAACACACAGACACACACATGTTATTATGCACATCTGCATACAATGCAAACTGTGCGCTTGCGCTGAAATGCTCAAAAGACTCGTACAAAATAAGTATCTCTCCCTTCGCATCTCTATCCGCTGTCCGTTGTCCATTATCCATTATCCATTGTTGCGACCGGCCAAAAGCGAGAATGCATTCTTAAGCCCACTTGGTTCTTAGAACGAGTAGTTTTAATTTTTTTAATATGCTTGGCTTTTCACATCATCGATTTAATGTACCGCACCGCATCGCTGCTTCTGTTGATGAGGTGAAATCTAAGACAATTAATGTGTGTCTGTTTTTTAAGCCCCTGTTCTTTAGCTCCGCTCTGTTCTGTTCTGTTGTACTCGCAGTCCAGCGATCAAGCAGCAGCAGCTAAGCTCAATTGAAAACCGTTTACGAGTATATTTTTCCGTTCAAGGTTGCATTTGAGTTAGTTTGTTTTCAGTGACTTTTGAGGCTTTTGGAAAATCGTTCGTTCCATAATTATCAGCGTGCCATGTAATTTGTAATTTACATAATTACTAACTGCTTTTCGGCTAGCTGTTGTGTGGTGTGCTGACCAAGCAACAATTTGTAGATCAACAAACATTGCCTAAGGTCATGCACAGCCTAAACAGCCAGTAAGTCCAATCAATCAGGCACTCGGACAGTATCTAAGGGAATCTGTTTCCGTTCTCTAGTTAATTGCAAGAGTGTACTTGTATAACTAATTAAATCTGTGAATGTCAGGCTCTCTATCTGTCGAATCAGTGTGAGAGTTACCAGCCCAGACATAATCATAATCATATCGTTCATTCTTTTTTTTTTTTATTATTTTTCCTCATGCTGAATTTTTGTTGAGGCTGTTGATTTGCTTAATTGAGTATAAAGTGTCCAATTTAAGGCCCGACAGGGTGCACTGCATGGCATGACCTAGGTCTGGAAATGGTTCTGGAATTCAACACAGGGGAACTAAATATACTTATATTGTGGCTTTTCATGTTGTAGCATTTCCGATTGTGAGTCAATTGAATGACAAGTTAGATGTGCGAATCTCACACACAACTGAGATTTCTGCAGAATACAACAATTCCCTCGTCAATCACCACAGCAGAATCATTAAAAATCGAAGCTGTCTCGAGTACAAATGTCTAACAAATAAATGTACAAGCTCGACTCTGACTATCTAATCCATATATCATATTTAGTTACTGTTGTTATTCTCAATGCAAGCGCTTTATATGTATATTATTTGTCATAATTAATAGAAGTAGTAATACAGTAGACAGTAAGCATTGTAAATGACTCAATTTCGAATGCAAGTGCAATTAAAAAACCATCAAAATAAGAAACACTGATTATGTATACGCAGTGTTACCCGTTCATTAGTCAAGCGATCACTTGACACAAATTAAATGTCAATTGTGGGGATAACATAAATCATGCTGATCGTTTAGTGTTGGCATATTTAACAAGTCAAAGAGCTAAAGACTTGAGTGCCAAGTGCCAAACTGTTTAGGCCAAAAGTTGCACTAGACAAGTAGACAAGTTGTTGCTGTTCACTTGACTTTATCTGCGAATATATGTGTATATATTCGTGTGCACATATTATTTGCATTTTTTTATGACAACTTGGCACTCGCTTGTAACTGAAATAAAACTTTGCCAGTTTCTTAACGATTTGTTCATTAAATTTTTCCTTAAGCAATTGTATTATTTTTTTTTTACGACACAAGCCTCGCCTTGAGTTTTGTTTGCCTTTTGCATTTGGCATAAATTCAACACCCTTCACATCATCAGCAGGTAGATCCCCCGTCCACTCCTTACTGCACTGCAATTAGCTGTCGTCAATCGAATTTCACTTTATTTTTAGCTAATTTTATAGCATTTATTTATTGCACTTCCTGAACTTTTACCAACTTTCATCGAAGAGAACATGAAGTGAGCTGAATAACTGGTAATTTATGATAATATTATTAAATGAAATGAAAGTGAATGTAAAAAAATAAAATATGCTCGTTCTGTTTATTCGTGTATTTTAAACGTTGTTGAATTCATAAAATTCTTTATATATTGGCAAGATTAAGGGCTGGTTATCACGCAACTGGCTTGGGAATTATTTAATCAGTTTATTATGCGAATTAATCTTTAGTGCATTGAACTAAAATATATTTAAATTTGATCATAGCCAGAGTGCACTCGGTTCTGATCCGTCTTGTTCAATAAACTTTGCGCAAATATTCATAAAATTTGCATGTCGTGTTTTATGTTCAGCATTACAAATTGTGTAATACTAAATTGTCTTGGGAAGTTATACGAAGTCTCGTAAGAATATAGCAATTAGCTAATATGACAACATTAATAAAAAAAAATAATGAAAAATTACGTATACTTACTTTTTGATAATTAAATGATCCGTGAATATAAAGTTGTTGCAGCTTTATCCGTTTTAAAAAAAAAATGAGCACTCGTTATTTTCCAACTTAACAATTCCTTTTTTTTGTTTGGAAATTTTAAATTTTCGTTGCGTTTGATATTTTGTTCTTTTTATTATTATTTAGTATAGTTTCTTTTTTGGGTTTTCCAGCACTTGACTCACTTCACTTGTGATTCACTTTGCTTTTCTGGCAGCCCAAAAATCGTTGGCGTATAATTTGAACGTATTATCAACACGTAAACGGCGCTCGCAGACTAATCAGAACCTCGGCACGCAACAAACTTTTATATCCCACAGAAGTGGACGGTCACAAGCAGCAGCAGCGCAGTGGCAGCGCAGCAGCAGCGCAGCGGCAGCGACGCCAGTGATTTGTTGGCAGCTTCAGCTTAAGCATCGGCAAAAGCATCGACGTCGGCTTCGACTTCGGCTTCAGCTTCGGCTACGGCTTCGTTGCTGGCGTCGACGGCGACGTCGACGTCGATGGCGACGTCGGAATCATCGGCGCCTTTGCTCTTGGTCGTTGTTTGGTGCTGCTGACACTAAAACCAGTTCCTGGTCTTACACGTAAAGCACCTGCGATTGCAATTGCCTTTCGCATAACGTACTCGACTTTATACTAAATATTTCAGCTGCATTGCCTTTTACGAGTCTAGTTGGTTTTGTTCATTTTGATTCGATTCGATTCGACTCGATGCCGAGTTCAGTGACGTAGGAAATGAAATTGAATTCCTGGCAATGGCAAACGCTAATTGGTTGACCAAACAAGACAAAAACATCGATTTAGCTTGATCGCTTGAATGACTGAGCTGAGCTTATTAGACGACGATTTGGAAATCCCTTGGAAGAACATCAAATTAAGTGACGCATATTTGTGGCTTTGGCCTAGAGTAAATCAGTTAACTGCCAAGTTGCCATTCTTAACTGGAATTGTGTGTGCGTGAGAGTTGAGAGCTTAGGGGAAATTTCAATTACATTCGAAACAATTTGTAAATCATAGCTGTAACTGTCATTCACTTTTCGAGCCGAGTCCATATATGTATTGTATCTATGTGCACGAGTATTAGGTGATTGTTTAATAGACCTAGCATATGAGTATAGAATAGTATAGTATTCCTACAGTAGTTGACCTTATGTTGTTTTTTTTATCTTTATTCATTTTATTTATGTAGGAATAGTGTGAAATTCGTAGCCGCTGTAGACTTAAAATCAATCATAAATAAAGGTATATACATATGCATTAGGAATTATAAATAAACTCGCGCCGCTCATTTATAAATAATGCATGGGCTTTTTTTTAAATATTTATTGTTTATTTGTTATTTTTTTTTAAATCGTCATATCGTACAATACAAGAAGCCAACTGAAGATCTGCCGATATACAACGCATTAGAAATATGATTTGCATTTGCATAGACTCAATCTATTTAGTTGCATGCTAGTTTCCGATCTAATCCGTTGTGATGTGCTGTGACTTAATATGACTTGATCTGAATATGAATACTCGTATATGTAAATAGCATATTGATTGATTCCGTTAACTAATTGCCATGCTATAACTAAGCAATAAATGATATTTTTCACATGATTTGCATGGCGGCGAGACCCGCATGCTGTTTTGTATTTTTCCTATTGAGTAATTATATATTTCGACAGGGTATTCATATATTCAAATAGGATCTGAGAGTAGCACCCCATCATAAGCATAAATATAAAGTCTATATAGTCGTAGTTAATTGAACGTACAGTGATAAAAACAATTTATAAAACAGTATTCGCTTTGTATTTTGCAATGCAATTAACCACTTGTAGTTCTCTTTTAGTTGAATTTCTTGTTTATTGACCATAAAGTGCTGTGAGCCACTTTGCCACTTCCTTTAATTGTCGAATCCAAATCATAATTTGCATTTTAAATAGCTTTTTATCAATCGCCGCTGCCTATAAACATTTTTATTGTGGGATTAACACTTGTGTGTCGTAATTTTGTAATCTTGACTAAATGTTAATCGAATTCTTAAATAACTTTTAGAAATGTAGTTAAACTATTTCAGTCAGATTCTAATTTCCAGCGACAGCCAATTATGCGAAATAAAGTTGGGCAAGTCAAATTCTAATTATTAATATCAGCCAGACAGCATCTCAAACGGGTTGAAGGTGCGGCCTGACTTTCGTCTCCTGCTGGGTCCACAACTAGTTTGAGTCTGAGCAAGATCATAATCAAGTTTCTACCGCTTGTGGCAAAGTCACGTTTCAGAGTGCTCTCGAATGTACTTCTCATGGAGTTCCCCAAAGAAAGTGTGACGCACTGTGACGTCAAGATGCTTCCGCGAAATCCATTTCAATTTGCATCTGGCTGTTGCGATTTTGTGATTTTTTGCTTAACATTTTTTGGCACGCTTGTGACGTATTTAAAATATTAAGTGGCAATACAATTTAATTTATTATGATCTAGCAAGTTATTCCCAAAACAAAATGACAAACAATTTTATGGCAACAACTGCAACAATGACAAACAATAACAATGACTAGACAATTTACAGTTCAGGCAATCAAACATTTCGACGGTGTTAATTGTTTTCCATTTTGGCTGCTGCTCTTTATTGTTGTCGTTGTTCGCGTAATCCGCACCAAATTCGTATTGTTGATTAGTTCCAGATATCACGTATACGTCATGATAAACATGACACTGTCACTGACAATGACAATATTTCTGTTTTGGCCAAGCTATCAATATTTATGGCTATTATTATGTATTGTATGTCAATTTTGGCGTCATGACCGTCATAAATTGTCTTCACGTGCGGCATTAGTTGCAAAAGAATTCTTTTTATCATCATAATCATACGGAAGTTGAGTTCTTGTAGCAATCAAATGACTTAGAACATGTACACTTATCTTAGATCCAGATGCAATTAAATGATCATTAGAATCGCACTAGGTTCTGTTAATTAACGTGTGCGGTGGTTAATCTAATTGAAATTGCTTGACTATTATGCACGCAGCTGCAGCTGTTTAAACTGCAAACTGCAAACTAAAGTCGACTAAACTAAACAGGCCCCAACAACTTTCGATTGAAATCTATGCAAAACTGTCACAAAATGTTAATGAAGTAATTAAAATAACCGATCCGCCCCAAGTCTCATATTTATCTTTATCTCGAGTATAACACTTGCTAAATCAATATAGTGCATGCGGCATACTTATGGCGTCATTAAATTGACAACTAGATAAGATTTGCAATGCGCCCAAATGCACATTAAATAGCATCTACAACTTTCAATACAATTGCCATGCTTCATCATCTTGCCGGACTTCCTCATAATGGAGTTCAATGCAATTATTTTACCATATCGAGCCCTATTTGCGACAATAACGTATGCGCCAAAACGCAATTTTACAGGAGAGAGTTTTTTAGGTTTCGTTAAGTTGATTTCTTCGTGTAATTTGTCGCTTACGTTATTATTCACAGGTCAATATCTCCGTAAATATATAAAATAAAAATGTGATATTTTAGGTGCAGGTGCGGGTGGTGTTTATAAACATATTGGCATAAAAAAAAATTTCGGAAAATGGCGCATACGTTATTGTCGCAAATAAGGCTCGATATGTGTAAAAGCATGACTACTTTTGTCTTTCACTTTAATTGGATCAAAGTCTTTTAAGATCATTTAACCTATATGGTTAAATCCGGTATTGGCTGTGTTACTTGTTGTCTTTATAATTCAACACAAAGTGTTGCATAAAAAAACTGAGCTGAAATTTTCAACACGTGGAGGTGTTCAGTTAAAATTTTTATAACTGCCAAAATAAATCAGGGACTGCAAATAATGATACTTTTTTTTTAAATCAAAAAATCACTGTCTTATAATAACTTCTTAATCTTAATGGCTCGTTTATGCATTTTCAGTATTATTAAAAAATCTTCAATCTTTACAGATTTGTTCACAAAATAAGATTAAATTTGAGTTATACTTTACTACTCAACCAATAATAATTAATAATTAAGAAATGATCATTACTTCATGAGTTTTATTTTTTGCTCAAAATAAAACTCGAGTTGTAATTTTGTAAAACTAAATTTGATGCTCTCACAAGAAATTTGTTTTTTAATGGATTATTATTAATGAATTATTACTGACTAAGAATATGTAAATTTTTTCTTTATTTCCTAAGAAAAAGTCGATATTACAACTTGAGTTTTCCCACGTTTTTTTAAGAGTATTAAATTATTATTATTTGATTAGCCTATTAAAATATCTTAATTAAGATATGGATTCAATTGCTATTAATTTTACTGCTTCAATGTCGAGCTGAAGAAAATTACAAATTAAAATATATAAAATATAAAAAAGTATGAAATTAGTGTTATTATTTTATTTCTCGAAGCAAACCGGTCTTTGAAATTGTGGGTGTGTTTTGAGTTTAAGTAAGTAAGTAAGAGAATGATTTATTGCTAGATTTTTATAAAATAAACTGAGGTAATAAGTAAGATGCTATGTAATAAAAAAGGTTTAACTGCAAATCTATTTAAGTATGTGCAGCTGAGCTTCATATAAAATATGGATTACTTAAATACAAAAACTTAATCTCGATCATGATTGATTGCATGTTAAATGACTGAACAAATGAACGATTTCAATCATTCACATTGTCATTGTCACCCTGTACTGTGCGACTGTGCGAGTAATCGAGCTAAATCAGCTTTTACGCACGTTTTATTCAAGCACAGCTACATAAATTTCTCTCCCTACCTCGCTCTCTTGCCGCTCTCTTCTGCCCTGCAGCACTTGTCACGCTCAATTAGCGCAATGTTTTGTTGTGTGTTTGTCCGCCATTCACAAAAGCCCATGTTGTGCTTTTTGCGCGCCAAATTAACAAAAATGACATGCAGCTCGCGTAGTTGAAAGCATTTGCCGCAAAAGCTTCAACTCGCTAGCTGGCGAGCTTTTGCGGCCATAGAGCTTTTTGTGGCCGAACGCACAGTTGGCTCAGCTAGCCGGCAAAAGCAATCGGTGTATGAAAATTGTTTGCTAGAAAATGTTTTGGTTTTCAGTCTTTTGGAAAACCTGCCGTCGAGCGGTTGACTGGATCACTTGGTGTGGCCCTCTGAATAAAGAAAAGTACTAAAGAAAAAGAATACGATACACCCACATTCGGCAATTAACGCGCGTCGTTGCTCGCGAAGTTGCCGGTGTTTTGGATGCTTTTTTGAATTTTGAATTTGAATTTGATTTGCGGCTGTTAACGGTACATCAGCGGATGACTGACATCCCGGCAAACACAAAGACAGAGACAGACACAGAGGCAGACGCAGTGGCAGTGACAGTGACAGGTGCATTGCATTGTCCATGCTTCCAAATTATTTTTGGGAGCACTTCTTGGCTTTGTCTTTATCGCTCTATGTGTGCGTGTGTGTGTGTGCATGTGTGTGTGCGTGTGAGTGCGTGTCTGAATATATGATTATTATTTCTCAATGCACTTTGTGGCTGCCATTAATGTCAACGCCGTTGTTGTTTTTGTTTCTGCTGTTGTCGTGGTCGCCGTGTTAATGTTTTTAATTATATGCAAAACATAAAAAAGTATTTCATTAAGTGTTGCCGTGAAGTTTGACATTTGTAATTAATGCACTTGCCACAAAAGTTTAAAAATAAAATGACAATACCACATTTCATATTCTAAACAACGGAAATTCCCTTTGATTGTAACTCCAAAAAATAAATTAAACTAGGTAAGTTCTTTCTTTTTTTTGGTGTTGATTGAAATGCGGCTAAAATCTTTGTGTATTTGCTTAAATGATAGCAAAGTTTGCATTGAGCTGATAAACACGCATTAAATGTAGAGCGATAAACATGCAGTGAAAGACAGAGAGTTTTATCTAGAAGGCAACAACTTGCAAGTGATATTCCCAAAAAATTGTCTAAATCGTTTTTTTCTAAACTTAATTTCAGTCTAAATGGCAAATATTGTTGAAGCACACCTCTGAGAGAGGCTGTCACATTTGTTGATTCACAACTCATTAAACTCACGGCTCACCGGCATTTGCATACATACGTGTTTTAATCACATTTTTCAGCGCCACCCGCTACCCCTCACCTCTTTACCAGTCTTCTGGGCCAACGCGTTATAGTCTAAAGTGTTTAAGCATCATTATTAATGCCTAATGTTGACTCTGTTGATAATATTGATTTCAAGACGTTAATATAAACATTGACAAATTAATGCCATTGCCTATTAAATGGGAATGCGTTTGCGATGTTGATTGCGATTCGCTCAGTCATCATCCTCTCAACTTGAAACCTGAAGTAGTTGATGTTGCCGTTGCCGTTGCCATTTGTTGCACTTGAAAACTGTGGCAGCCTGTTTTAATTTTTCATATTTTTGCTTTTTAAACCTGCCTCTCCTCAGTTACCTTATCAGACCTTGTGACGCACTTGAGTCTCCAGCAAGCTGTCGCATACATTTTTCGACTTCATTTCATTTGGTCGGAATGAAGCATTTCCATATGTCAGCTGGCCATATGTAAACCGTGACATTGGCTTAGCACAAGTACTAGTCAAATTTTAATAATCAACTAAATATTTATAGGCACATGTATTTATAAATAGCGCGCTCTTTATTTGCTTAAGAAGACATCAACGAATGTACTTATATTTAAATGCAACATATGTTATTATCATTTTGTTTACACACTAATTTCTTACCAAACAATTTTGCCAGTTTATTGTTTATAATTTTGTTGTTTTTTTTTTGTTGGGCCTCCCAAAACGCTTTGCAACGTCATATGGATCAGTTTTAGTCCCACAACGTACGAAAGTGAAGCAGAAAGGCGTGCGACGTATAGAATATGAAATATGAAAATTTATTGCGTATACGCCACGCAGTCCGGCGCCTCGCTTTGTATATCTACATTTTGGGTATTTTTCTCATGCAAGACAAGTTGATTGGGCTTTCGTTTTGTGATGCTCGTCAGGGAGACAGATACGTTTTGTGAGATAGAGAGTCACAGTTCCAAATCAAATGACTTTATTTATATAAATGCTGATTTATGCGCTGCTCTTTCATGTTGCGAATTTATCTTTGGTTTTTTTTTGGCAGCGTCTCATTTTTTACGCATAATGTTTTGCCTAATTACGCGCTGGAAAAGAAAACACACACGCAGAGAAAACAACAAATGAAAGGAAAAGTTTAAAGACTATCAAAGGGACGATGAGGGGGAGAGGGTTGATCAGTCAGTTAGTCAGTTGTCCGTTTGATTTGCCAGACGCGTGTGAGACCTTTCGAATATTTTTGTGCTATTCGCAGTATTTTGGGCTCGATCGCCTGCACGCCGCATGAATAAGAAATTTGTGTTGTTATCGTTGTCGTTGTTTCATGTGAGTCACAAAAAGCAAAACAAAACAACATTTTCATCATGAATTTCTTTTCAAAATTAAACTCAACTGTCACACGGCAATGCAAATAAAAGGCGCGTCATGCTTTTATTTTATTATTTCCCAAAATTGACGCCCTACTGGGGCGGGCCCAATTGCATTTGTTTAACCCAGATAAATTATATAAAACTATAAGCTATCTTTGAAATACTTTTTTATTTTATGTTTCCATATTGTATTTATTTACCTTACATTTAGTATTTTTTCCTCTCTTTCTTTTTCGACGTGCTAAAATACTTTTATGGCTCAATTTTCGATAGAACTTTGGCGAGTGCGTTCTTTATGGCTGGCTAAATAAACAACAACACTGAAATGATCATATTTTATGACTATGACTGGGAACTGTTGAAAGGACTGACCAATTCGAACCCATATCCATTTGGAACCAACTCGTGCCCAATTTACTGTCAGTTCTGTTATTGATCTATAATGTGCCACCAAAATAGAGGAGGGGAGGGAAGTAGGTCGGTTAATTATCTAACAGGAACATTTGACTTATTTTTGGGTCGCACTTCTAATTCGATTAAGCCCAATCCGCGCCGAGTCAAGTGTAATTACAGTCTCAAGTCGCGGATGTCGTGCCAGGAGCAATAACAAATTATTACATAATCCACATCGGAGGTGCCAGTTGCCAGTTGAAAATTGTTTACACTCGAGTCGGCAGATGGCTTTAAGTAAGCTGAGGAGAAGAAGGATAGCACTTCTTGCCAGAGTTGCCGTTTTGGCCGGTGGTTTTCATACTAGATTTAGTGCTTCTTTTTCTTGATACTATGTTAAAAATTAAAGTAACCGTTTAAAGTTCTCTTTTTGATTTATGTCTCTTTTAAATAAGAAAAATACTTATTTTTATAGTATATTTTTTGACAAATAACTAAGATTTATATTTGAAAATAATATATAATTAATAAAAATAAATAAAATGGCCAGTTTAAAGAAGAAACAGTACATATAATTTGAAAATTTCTTAACTATATTTGTACTCTGAAATATTATTAAATTTCGTTTTTTTAATTCTTGTAGTTTTTCTAATTGGCTATATAGAATTTTTTGGTGGTTTTTCTTTTTGGAAAAACAAACGACAACACTGTTTCTTATCCCCTTTCCCCCACCTCGTGTGTCTGAGTAATTCATTAGAAGTATATTGTGCTGAAGCATTTGCATAATTATGCAATCACTTTTGGCATACTTACACATTAGGCGCAGACAACTGATAAACAACCCGAAAGCAACCTCACACCACACCACACAACCTCACCCCAACCCTCAACACCAACACCAACACTGACACCCACAGGTGGAGGGGGGCCAAAAAGACAAAAGCGCAGACACGGACTAGACCCAATTTGATTAGCACGCGCATAGCGAATGAAGGCCAAGTCAGGAGGAGGTCTTCCGTCCACCCACCAGCACACTGGGAACCTCTTCGCATACACAGAAAGAAAATTTCATTCTAAAATGCTGGTTAAAATCTACTTATTTGAGCATGTATTCTTTAAGGCCCTATTCTCCTTCGGATTGCTGTTTTTGGACCTTTTTTGAAAAAATTCGCATTTGAAAACGCAATAAGATATTTGAATTTTGTTGCTTTTATTGAATTAGTAATCAATGAAAGAAAATAAAAAAATTTTTTTTTCCTCGACACGAGGGGTGTTCAAAAAGTAATGAGACTTCAAAGTTGGTGGTGCAAAAAAAAGGTGTCGTCATGGCGGCCACGATTCCGGGTCTCCGGAGCGTCTGAAAAAAAAAAATATAGGGTTATGATCAGCATAGATGTAATTCTGGCCCGTAGCAAAATAAAAATTTTGCGATTTTTTTTGTCAAAATGGCGGCACTTGAAATTGAAAAATCGAATTTGGACCCATTTTTTTGTAGTTTAGTGTAAAAAAAAAATAGTAAAAAAAATCGCAATTGCTACGGGCCAGAATGGTGACAATTCTACGTCGATTAAACTTTGTTTCATCCAAATCGGTTCAGTAGAACTGGCGGAATCGTGGCCGCCAGCTCGAAAAACGTGGTTTCGAGATAAACGCGTTTAAAGTTTTGACTTCACATGCATTAACATTAACATTGCTGGATAAAAATGGCCATATCTCCTTAAGTATTTCGAATTTCTAAAAATCCTTTTAGGGGCATATTCACAACTACCCAAGCTATAAATAAATGCAAAAAAAAAAAAATCGAAAAAAATTTTTTGCTGAAAGAGAATAGGGCCTTAAGTGTGTATTCAGAATATTATTGTTAAATTAACATAATATTCGAAAAGAATAGCAAACATTTATTATTAAAATAGTCAAAAATTATTATAATTTGATTTAACTTGAAAAATGCTTAATTTATATTCTTAGATAATCATACAAATTACGTAGAAGGAATTGAAAATACGGGCTAGAATCTATTAAAGTCGAGCTTCCCTAACTGAAATTTCCATTATCCGACTTCAACTTATGGAAGTCTTTTTCAACTGTATTTCGTACTCGACTTAAGAATTTTTGACACCTTTAGCGACTGGTTCTATTCCGGAATCATGGATTTTCTTTCTGTGTACTCGTACTCGTAGTTCTGTTGAGACTCCTCTCTACGTGGGCACTTAATCATCGCCGTGCTCCACAATTTGGGGCGTGTGTGAAGGTATTTTTCTGTTTGCCACTTGAGCTTATGCTTTTGTTGGCCTTTTGTGCTCTTAATTAGAAGTCAAATGTTTGCTGCCAGGGCAAGGCCGTTTCGACTGTTTTTTACGCAGCACGGCATATGTGTCTATGTATGTGTGTGAAAGAGAGTGTGTGGGGGGTTTTTATGATAGGTCTTATTGGCCATTTGAATGCAGCTAGTTGTGTGCGCTAACAAATGAGTTATTAAGATTGTGCCAAGACGCACAGCTCGCAACTCGCCAGTTGACGAATGTCGACAGGAAGCGATTCTGAGTGAAATCTTGGCCAGGATAAACTCACGCTCTTGTAACGGGCTAAAATATGAGCGTCATTTATTAGCGCAAATCTCAAAGATTCTTGACTGCTTTCTTTCGGCATTTGTCAGCCAAACTGTTGCCATATGGCAGTGAATTATATAAGTATACTGATTTTATTAAATTCATTTCAACCCGTTGTTAGTATGACGTCTACAGCAAGATAAATAGTTAGAACAAAATTGCCCATTCAGCCGCATTTGCCGTAATTAGATGCTATTGTACCTGATCCATATGAATAGAGAGTGCTCTTCTTTTTATGCGTTTAATTAGGCCCACTATTTATAGCATATTTATAGTATACAAGCTATTAAATTAATGGCTCTCGGCTCATCTATGCTTAAACGAAAATCAATTGAAATTATGCCAAAGACAAGTGTCGAAGTTTCATAAAGTTTTCTTGAAATAATTAAACGAAACCGTTGAGCAAATCAATAAATGGAAAATTTCCTAAAACGCAACTTTATTTAATATTAAAATTAGACCTAAAGGACATTGGCCTTCATAAGTTATTATTAATGCAGAAAGCGACTTAATTTCCTTTTAAGTAGAACCAATTTGAAGGCAACATTTTTAAGTTGGCAATTACCAATATAAATCAATGAAATATTGATTCAGCTTGTGTAAAATGTCAGTTTGGATATCCTTTAAGGACAGCTGCTCATTTGGCTTACGCACAACATGAATGTATCTGTTTCTATTATTTCTGTTGAGAGTGTAAAGAAAACAACAACAAATTCCAAAAGAAAATATCTAAGAGTAAACAGACAGCCGCTTTTCACGCTATACTTGTAAAATTTATGCATGGTTATTTGTATGAACCATTTGGATTATAGCCCGCCCCTACCCTTTACCCCTATATCCTGTAGCAGTATCCTGGCTTGATCCAACTCGTCTCCTCTGTGCTCAGCAATCGCTGACAAATGAGCCACAGGCTAAGTAACAACTTTCTTCGTCATTACGTTCAAATTGTTTCTGGGCGCATCAGAACCAGAAAATAAACAACGAGACGAATACTAAATACCCTACTATTTAGTTGTAATAGTTGGAAATAATAATTTTGAATATTTCACTAATGTAATCAGTAATTGGCTTATAAGAAAAGTGTATATATATATCGGTTATATCGGTTTCAAAGAGCTTTCAAAAAAAGAATATTAATTCAAACTAAATTTATTTATAAATTCGAAAAACAACAAAAAATGTTAAATGATAAAAGTGATTAATTTTAAATTAAATAAATAGTTGTACATATTTTATGACAAATGGTTCTCATACTATCTGTAAGGGCATTGAAAAATGTGCAGCCCACGCAGTACTTGGAATCGCGGCTCAGCCACTTGTTCCGCACTTTGGCGTCGGTTTCCGGCTGAGGCAGCCACGCCTCCTTAGCGCCTCTTGTTCACTTGGCAGCCTGTTTTGCCTGCCGCCTTCCAACTCATGTTCATGTACGAGTTTTAAATGTAGTTATTTTTGGTAGGCACTTCTTACTCTTACTCTTCACACAAGACCCCTCTCTCTCTCTCTCTCTGTTCCACCCACCACCCTTTCCGGCCTAACAAACATTTGCAATTCTAATTGCAAACAGATGCCCGTTTAATTTACAAAAATACTCAATCTCCCCGCCATCTCTGTCCCCTCCGACCGACCAGTCGTCATATTTGCGCGAGTGCCATTTCCTTTTTTGGCGAGTATTAACGCGTTTTTCTGGTTTTATTTTTGTATTGGTAGCAAAAACAGGAAGAACTCTCGCATATAATTTGATATATATTCAGATATTTCTGTTAAGCCGAGACACTTATACACTGCCAACACTTTATTGTTCCGACTGTATTCACAATCGATTGAATTTTATTTATGAGTTGAGCAAAAAAAAAATTAATCGAATTGAGTTGAGAGTGAAAGTAATCAAGTATTTTCGAAGCAAGTGTCGTACAAAAGCGACTCGAGATTCCCAATGTGATTAAAAGTTTAAATTTAGAAAATTGTGGGCTGATCCTAAAGTTTTACGATGCAATCTTTCGTTTTTCCTTTTTTTTTTGCTTTTGATGAGAAATTGTCAAATATTTTTATTGCATTTTGGATGCTGGACACTTGCGACCGCATAAAGTATTTAATTTACTGATAAATATTTTTATTCCACAATAAATACAATTTTCATGACGCACTTGGGCAAGGGCCATAAAAAATGTGGCCAAAACCAAAAACGCTGCGTTCACAGCCATTTGCACTTGTGTCCTGCGGTCATTACAATGTTCTTTTTGCATATTCCTTAACAGTGGATGAGGTGGTGCTGGTGGTGGTTAAGTTCAGTGAACTCGTAAAATTCGCATTCGTGATATGCCCAAAAGTGAAAGTGAGCCACAATGTTTCACAATGGCCAACTATGTAGTAAGTAGTATGCAGCCAGCGAGTTCATTAAATTGCAGCTAATAAAGAGGCAGCAATTACCCAACACTTGGCTGGGATCCAATATCAACAAGCTTAAGCAACTTGTCTTTGTCTTGGCCCCAGTTAACGACTCGTATTAGTTTTAAGTCTACCCAACTGCACTCAAATTCGCACTTTATCTTCACAGAGTCAAGGGATACTTGTGAGTACAGTAAGTACTGTCATAAGTGTCACTTTGATGGGTCACCCCATACAGGAATATTGCTGACGTCAGCGTCACGCATCCTGGCCACGCCCTCCGCCCTACGCCTTCATTCTCACGCCCCTCGCGTTGACAAATTAAGTGCAAGTTCCAGGCAAGTGCAGCTTCAGCTCCCTTGTAAGTCCCACCCAAGATTCTTAACTCGCGGTTGTCGTTGCGGTTGTTGAAGCCTCAAGTTAACGACGCGCTGCTCAATAATGCGAACGGAAGTGCGGCAAGCGCCATTTTTCAATTTGTACGCTCGCCGGAAATGACAAAGCAGGCGACTAATGGCAAAATACATGGCAGTGCATTCGAAAATACATTTCTTAGAAATACCAATACCAATCTACCAATCTCACAAACATCTAAATATGTACACAGTAAACAAAATTAGAATTTAAGTCTACACTTTTTGACTTTAGAATATAAATGTTAAGATGGTATTGAAGAGATTATTATTGTTAAATTGAATAAAATAAAAACCACTCTACATTTAAAAAGTAAAAAAAATACGGAGACATTTAATTTTATTAAAACATTTTTTAAAGAATTATTTGAATCAAGTATTTCTAACTTGGTTTCAGAAAAACCGGGATTACCAAACTTCCCTTGGGATGGAATCCGTTTTTTTTTTTTGGTTTTGTGTAGTTACGTATGCGTAAAATGTAAGGAAGCTTATTGCATTTCCCATATGGCTGCGGATCAGGCAAGAACATTGCGCTGTACTATGTGTGAAATTTGATAAGTTTGAAGGTCAGGCAAATGTGAAACGACGAGCATTAGTGGCAGGCCAGGCTGGAGAGATATTCGTAGAGATATTCAAACAGTCATGCTGATATTTTCACACATACTCATGCATTTTGTGTATTTGTTTATGTTTATGTGTATCGAAGCAATTAAAGTGTCTTTAGCGTCGGGTGTCACGAGCCACCCACAAAAAGCTGACTTTTTTTTTGGTCTTGGTATTGGTGTTGTTGTTGTGGGTTTTTTCTCTGTTTCTGTTTTCAATTTCCACGCCATCGTAAAACAATAGCGAATGCTATCTCTGCTATAGTATATGCTATATGGTTTGTCTATCTCTATGTATATGTTTGAATTCACATGGCAAACAAATAAACAAACAGACAGCAGCGACAGCAGCTGCCAAGTTTCCCGGCCCGCAGCAATGGCCGCATCTTTCAACGACGCCCCTTGGCCAACCCCCAACCCTCCTGCCCTTTCCCCTCTTCCCCCCCCGCTGCGTGGCGGACAGTGGTGATAAAATGCCTGCCTGCGGGGGCAACATGAGGCCAATGCCTTATCAATGCCAGGCCACGCTAAATACTTGCGTACGTTTTGTACAATGCACGCCAAAGGATACCATTTCATCTCATTTCATTTCATTTCATTCATCAGTTTGGCGGGCAACGCGGCGTATGCGCAACTTAAAGTGAAATTTCGCGTTAAAAATCAGCGGGCGCATTGTCACAACCTGATAAAGAAAAGGCTCTGAAGCTGCAGACCAACACACACATTAGTTCAGCGAGCAAACAACAACTATGTGTATGTGTGTGTGTATGAAGATGTATGTGACTTTACTTACATAGAAGCAAAACGAGGTGTGCTCGAAAGTAACTGAAATTACAATTGAAATTTAGTGAAGAAAAATTGTCTAAAAATAATAATTAAAAAAGTACAATGAAGTATAATTAATAAAACCAGAGCTCCCGAAATTTGGTCTATTTATTTCATGGCTCCCAAAAAAAGTGTTCGCTCCCAAACCCCTTTGGGAAGTGCTCAGATCCCATTCTAGTATTTTGCTCTCAATCGTATTATTTTAATCTTGTGCTTAGCTCAACGAATTTCATAAAAGTAGGCTCTTTCTATTTAAATTTGGTTGAGCAATTTTCGGGAGCTCTGAATAAAACTGATAAGATGTATATATTTTATTTGTTTATTGACAAAATTTTGACTGAATTCAGTGGATTAAAATTTGTGTAAGCAATAATAAAATTAGAAACCGAATGGATAAACAATTTTAGCATAAATATAAAAGTTAAAAGTAAAGACGCAAAATTAAAAGCATCAAGCATAGAATATTTATCATATGTACTTAAATTGAAATAAAATGAATGGATTAAAATTTACTTAAACATAAAAAAATTTAATAGAGAATGAGTAAAAGAAATAAAAAAAGTTACAGATTAGTGCCAGATGAGGTTTCGATAATTTATAGAATAACCTTGAATAGCTAGAAAATAAGATAGTTAAATGAATAATTATCCCTACTTTTTGAGCACACCTCGCAAGTGAGATGTAGTCGCTGTGTGTGGAATAGACTGGCATTGTTTGAGAGTTGAACAAACAGCCAAACAGTCGCAGTAGCTGTAACTCTAACGGCCAGAGAGACATAGGGAGATAGGGAGGGGAGGGGAGAGACTCATAGGGACTCTGGGCAGAGAACTCACATAAATAAGCGCAAGTGGCAGAGCGAGCAAATATCCTTGACTTGCATCAAAGGATGCTGCGTTCAACTGGACTTCAACTGGAATTTTAGGTATGAAATTGAAATTGAAATTGAAAATAGCAAAGCATGGAAAATTCTTGACTTCTCGATGCTTCCGGCATTTTCCATGAATTACAATCACTGACTATTAAACTAAATTAAACTAAAACTCAATCAATCAACTCAAACCAGAAATCAAAGTAAATCACAGTCGCGGTGAAAAAAACGGCCACAACAAAGGCCAAAAATAGTTTTGATAGCCACAAACTAATTGGCATTGAAAGGACTATTACCAAGAACACAGGACACACAAGGCCAGAAGCGTTTGCTGCCCGGCCGGATATGTCAATTTGGTGTTGCTATAAAAAGTAATTTTCTACCCCATCACCTTTCACACAAACCAAAAGAGCCAGTAGAAAGAACCACTGAAACCACCACTCGGTGGCTTCAATTGAAAAACAAGCTTTTTGTTTTACGGCGCTTTGTTCGTCGAGTGTTTTTGTCCCATTTGTTGTTGTTGTAGTTGTTGTTGGTTCCACACGAGCGCTGTTGTGGCATGCGAACTAGTTAGATTAATTAAGCCAGAGTCACAAATACAATTACGAAGTCATTTCAATTTATTTAGCGTATGGCACCCCAAGCCAAAAAGCCGCAACAATGAGGGTGCCTCTCAACATATTTACAGACGGGGTTAGTCGTTGAGTTTAAGTTGAAGCTGAAACTAAAGCTGAAGCTACTTTAAGCCATTGGCATCTTCTCTCATTAAAGACGCCACAATGTGAGCAAAATCAATTTAGCTGTCTGTCTTGAATTTATTCTTATTATTTTTATTTCTATTTCTATTTTTATTTCTCTTTATTTTAGCCAGCTTTGCGATTTGTCAAGCCCACTAACTCGACCATTATTGAGCGATAAATTGATTAGATATGCGTATGTGTTAATATACATACATATAGACACATATACACATACTATGTGTATATGTTGATGACAACTTTCTTGAGTTTGGCTGCCACTGATGCTTATTGCTGCCTCAAATTGCCATTTCAATGTTAATTTTATTAGGGTGTCAGCTATAAATTGCCTTCAATCTTAAATACCATAAAAAACGTTACACTCTCCACACACTCACACACAAATATACACATCGTCACTCGACATATTCTTAGTTGTATTTGTATTGGTATTGGTAATCGCATGTGCTGAGCGTATTTCGAGTATGTTGAAAGCCTCAAAAGCGCTCAATTTCCATTATCATCAACAGCTTTGAACCTTATTCAAATCTCAGCTAAGTTATATGAAAATACTTGACGAAACATATATGTACATAAAAACATACATACGCCCACAAGTTATCCATCAAAATGCCGCTCGACACTCGACAGCAACACGCTCGACATGTAAGCAGTTGGGATTTTGGTCGTAACCATAAACCGTTTGAGATTTACATGCCGCCGTTGCCTCTTTGTGGTCGCAGTTGTTGTTACTCAGTTCCAGTTGTTGTTGTGGTTGTTGTTGCTGTTCAGAGACAGCTGTGCTCTCTACATGAAACTCAGCCTTGTTTTTGGGGTCCAATCCTGTTGGCCATATTGATAACCACGTCGCTTCAACTTCTGGTCGCTTCATTTGTCTTTCGACTTGACAAAGTTTTTAAACAATTATGGCCACTAGCCACTGGCCAATTTGGCTTTAGTGCGCAGATACTCCTACAGTCAGCCCTTGCTTTGACGCACGCTTTTGGCCAGCAAAGTCGCATTTTTAAGCCAAATGTGGCACTAACTGCCTTGTTTTGTCATTCATTTTTGGGTACATTGAACCTTAACTTTGCAAACAAGCAAACACAAAATCCCCTCCTCCGGCCACTTCAGCTTTTTCAAGGGGCCAAGACAAAAGGACAAAGCGACAGGACGAGAGCCAGAACATAACCAATATGGTGTGCACATAATGAATTTATCAAATTAATCAAAATGGCGCTGGCAAAAGAGAGAATCCTAAAAACACCGGAAGTCCCTGTTATTGTGTCACTTTGTGTCTGTGTGTGTGTGTGTGAGTCACTGTGTGGGTGTGAGTGTGAGTGTGTGTTGTGTCTGTCGTCTTGTGTGCATAATACAATTAAGCTTCTCTGGCGTCATTTGCGCAAAAATGGAGATTTAATAAAGCCATTTGGCTGACGGCCCTTGAACTGTAGCAGCTTCTGTAGTCTGTAATAATCGCCAGTTAGGCATTACTTGAGATTGCGACCAGAGTTGCCACATATAAATAACAATAGCAGTATTTTTTGTTGAATAAAAACAAATAATATTGATATTCAGTCGAAATAATAAAATAAAAATTAACATAATTTCAGAATATATAATATGATAGAATAACGGCAGTAAATTATCATAGACAAAGGATAAACAATACCTGTGTCAAATTGATTTCTGCTATTTAGTTTTGAATGTTTGCGTACCCAGTTGAGAAAATTGAGATCAGTAATCCCAGAATTTCATAAACCAAGTACAAAATACTTAATTCAAGAACGGTTTTTCAATTCCTTCTATGCAAATATTTTGATTATGGGGGTTTTGTATGAATTATTTCAGTGAAATTAAAAGTTTTCGATATTTTGGACTATTTTTATGCAAATTGTATTAATCCTGAACACATACTAAAAAAAAGCTAGACTCTAGAATTTTAAGCATGCATTTTTTAGTGGATTTTTTTCAAATTCGGTTTTCTGAAAAAAACTTATATTTTAACGATTATACATTTTTTATTAACATTAATATAACTGGCTAATTAATATAACCAGAGACTCGACAGCCCTGGCCGTATCCCTGTCCCACTAAGAAGGATATGGGAGTATGTTTATGTCCACTTAGTGGGAGGGTGTTAATCGCATTGGTCGGATCTTTTAATGGTATGTAAATGACAGCGCCTAATGAACTTAACGTTCATTATCATTAGTTGGTTAGCCTGGTCAATGGCCGGTTAGTTCCTATCGCAGAGTCTCACACACAAACACACACACACACACACAGTCGAAGGCTATTGCTACTTAAATGCTAATCCCAGACACTTTTGCTACTCCAGACAAGACGTAATCCAATTGGCCAGCCACGAGAGAGGACCACAAAGCTCCACTGATTGATTTGTTTAATGTCGCTGCGGGCAACAAGATTTGGAGCGGCAACGGAAACGGAAACTGGGAGCTGTGAGCTGTTAGCTGTTGTTAGCGACACCGTAAATTTGAGAAGCCGTTGGACAACTTAATTTCATTAGCGCATATTTAAGAACTGGGCAATTACGTGCCAGTTTCCTGCCCCCTTGGAATCGGCTCGAGGGCTGCACGAGTTGGCCAATTAAACAGCAGGCGACATTGTCCTGAGCCTCCGGGGGAAGAAACCCAAATCGGAAAATCGTTTCCGTTGAGTTGCAGGCGATAATGTGCCAAATGTTGCGTACATAAAATTCAACTGGGAGTATTTTGGAGTAGAAGGACGCCCTTGACACAGGACGACGACATTGTTGAGCGGCAGCCTCGGCGTCGCTGGTCCGTCACAAGCTGTGGCCAGGCGCAGGCCGCAGAAACTGCGGCTGTCCCTGACCAGGATTGGCTCAGGCATTCTGCTGTTGCCGTTGCCGTTGCCATTGCTACTGCTACTGATTTCTGCTGCTGCTACCACAACAACTGACATAACAACATCAATAGCAACAACTCTACAGCCTACAAGTCAAGATGCAACATCAACAGGGACGACGCCGGAGCACGCTGAGTCTTCCCGTGGCGCTTCTCGTGGCAGCCATGGCGCGTACAACTCAGCTAATAGTATTCCAACCCTCGACGGCAACCGCGACTTCATCGCTGATAAACCCAGCTCCAGCAACAACAACAGCAGTAGCAGCATCCAGTCAGAGTCAAAGTCAAATGCAACTGACAATGTCCCCGCCGAGGAGGACGCTGAGCAGATGTTGCCACAGATTCCGTCGTATATACGCACAACCGCCATGTTCTTCTGCATAATCATCATGCTGCTGGGCGTCGTGGGCAATGTGATGGTAAGTCTGGCCACTTTTCAATATACGACTTATGAGTTTTTCTAAAATTTTGATTTATTTTAATTATAAATTTTAAACTTTAACTTCTATAAGCTTGTTTAAGCTGAGCCTATATTTATGATGGCTTGGACTATAAAATAATTCTGCATTTAGACTAAATTCATTTCGCAAAAATAATTTTTTTATTCATTTAATCTCAAGTTTCATTATTATCAACTGAATCTTTCATTATTAATACAAACAATATTTTAAATTTGATTCTAAGACTCTATTTTTATTTTTTAAAAAGCATGGCAATATTAACAATAAAAATTAAAAAAAAAAAAAACCAAAAATCCTGATAAAATTCCAACTTTCATAACTTTGCCAAAACTGATCCGATTTTTAAGCAAAATGTAATTTTTTTTATCAAAGTTTTTCCTCTAAATTCATTCTGCGTTCAAAATTATTTATTTATGTTATTATCATAATTTTATATAATTATTTTAAAAAAACTTATACTTATTTTTTGCAGGTGCCCATTGTCATAGTGAAGACCAAGGATATGCGTAATTCTACAAACATTTTTCTTACCAATCTCAGTATTGCCGATCTGCTGGTGCTGCTCGTCTGTACGCCGACGGTGCTCGTTGAGGTCAACACACGTCCAGAGACCTGGGTACTTGGCCACGAGATGTGTAAGTCCCAATCCCAGACTTGTCTGCAATTTTTTTTTTTTTTTTATATGTTGACCAAGTTAATTAACATTTCGCATTTACGGCGGCTACAATTACATTTACATTTACACTCCTCTTGCTTAACTCCCATTTGTGATTTTCCCCTTCTCCCATCAGGCAAAGCCGTGCCATTCGTGGAACTGACGGTGGCCCACGCCAGCGTCTTGACCATATTGGCCATCTCATTCGAGCGTTATTATGCCATCTGTGAGCCATTGAAGGCCGGCTACGTCTGCACCAAGGCGCGTGCGATTCTCATCTGCGTCCTGGCCTGGGGCATCGCTGCGCTCTTTACGAGGTAAGCTCAGCAAAGTCTGGACACTGACAGTGCAATGAACTTGACTATCTTTATTCTTAAAGCACTCTTCAATTTAATTAAAACATTAGCATTAATATTAAACACGTTTCATATCGTATATCGTAGTTTTATATGTATTTATATTTGCATGCTCTGGTTATGGTATTTACTCTCTCACTCTCTCTTTCTGTCTCTGTTTCCTATTAGCTGGCACATTGATTTAATGTTTGATTCTATTTTCATTTAAGGCCTGTATATATGCAGTCAAGCATTAAGCTTGCCTGCTCATTAATTATAAATGTCAATCGTAGTCGTTTTTAATGATTTGTATTTTGTTTTCCATTTTTGCCCCATTTTGTTTGGTTGTTTGTTTTTGGTTTTTGGCCTTTGTTTGGCATCGACTTCTCCATTTACATGCTAAACATTGGCAGTTAGTGTTACGACACTCACACACACACACACACTCGCACACACGCACACACACTTTATACCTTTCTCTTCATCTTGGCACATCTTCTCTCTAATGTCTTACTGTCGATTTCGGTTTCGGTTTCTTCTTTCAATGTTGTCTTTGGCCTGTAAGTCTCAGCCTGCCTCAACTTCCGGCTGGCCATTGTCCAAGTCGAAGCTGCCGTTATCAGCGCCCTGTCATCTTTAATAAGCGGCAATGTCCGCTATCATGGAATTTCATTTCATTGACACTTTCTTATTGTATGTCTTAGGACGGTCAGCGACCCTTTTTAATTTTGCAAATCTTGCTGCGCTCATAACAATGAAATAAACAGCACATTCCCAAAGCGCAAACCCGCAGTGGGGGGCAATGAGGGCAGGTAGGGGCAATGGGAGGTGCCCGACTGCCTGCGACGGTTGCCTATTAATTATGCTACCAAAGAAGCTGCCACAAGGCCGCAACAGTAAGCATAAAACGCCTTTGGCCACGCCCACATCTTGCGAGGCACATGCACAGAAAAAAAATCATTCTAAAATTCAATTTTTGTAATGCTTGAATTAAGAATTTAATTACATTCTTTCATTTCACGTCAACTAAGAGAAGTTTAGCAAAAGTACCTTCTAAAATAAAATAATAATAAAATATCTTAATATGATAAAAAAAATATATTTTTTTTTTTTTTTATTTCTTATTATTTCTTTATTTGGATTCCTAGCACTACAAGTATAAACTTATTATTTAATGTGCTAGTCACAATGTGTGTGTAATACAAGTTACAAAAATTTTTTATCTTTAAAACTATATTTAACAATAATTTTATTTAAGTTAATTTTAATTTTTATTTAAATTTTTAAGTAGTTTTGATTTAATTATTATTTACTAAATCTAATGTCTGCAAATGTTGTTTAAGCTTAATACTAAATTGCGATGCACTTCTAATAGTTTTCAAGGCGTGAGGCAGATTGTTCCATAAACGGGCAGTGTAGACAAAAAAGTGATTTTCCGAGCTAGTTAATTGAATTCTAGGGCATATAATGTTGTTTGTGCGTTGCGACGCAGCAAATTTAATTTTATTAAACAGGTATAAAGGCTCCTTAGAAACAAGGATCTTGTGCAAGAGAATCAATGATCTAAAATCTATCCACAATTTAAGGCTAAGGTCAAAAATTTTATTGGCAAATATAGTGATTCGGTCATATCGTCTACGATTAAATACATATCTAGCAATTGCATTAAAGGCTACTTTTAGCTTACGCGCGTCGCTCACATTGCAATGGCCAAATATTTCAACCCCGTAAAATAGAGTTGGTATCAGGTACATTTTTGCAATTAGTAGCTTGATCTGAATTGGTAGAAAAGATTTTGATGTAGCCAACTGCCTGAGCTGCGCATATGTTTTGCCTGTCGCTATGGATATATGATTACTCCAACTCAAGTTGTTATTGAAGTTAATTCCCAAATTGGCGGCTCTTTTGACATATTCGATAGGGCTTCCACATATGCGCAGCTCATGCAATTGTGTAGAATCAATGGCTTTTTTATAAATAATTAGACATTTTGATTTTCTAGGATTTAATTCTAGACCATTACTTTTTGCCCATTGCGAAATGTTATCAAGATTAATATTGCACACATTGATACATTCATTAATTTGAGTTAACGGACGACTTACATAAAATTGGACGTCATCGGCATACAAATGGACTTCACAGTTAGACAACACATTTGGGAGATCATTAACATAAACAGAGAATAATAAAGGGCCTAACACGGATCCTTGAGGAACCCCACGATTTGTGCTAAGGAAGCTTGACACAGAGAGCCCGGAGACGACTGCTTGTACTCGACCTTTAAGGTATGACTCTACTAGCTTTGTCGCAGAATTTTCAAAGTTAAATAGTTTTGTTAATTTAGTGCAGAGGATCTCATGATTGACAGAGTCGAAAGCCTTTGTGTGGTCAAGTAACACTAAAAGCGTCACTTTACTATAGTCAAGTTGTTTTCGAATGTCCTCGCTAATGTTGAGGATGGCTGTGGTACAACTTCTGTTTTTTCTAAAGCCTGACTGCTTAGGGCTAAGAAGATCATTTGTGCTTAAAAAGTAATTAATTTGCTTAGCCATTAAATTTTCAAAAACTTTTGACAGAAAAGGCAGAATTGAAATTGGTCGGAATTCGTCGTTAGCTTTTGGAATCGCAATAATCTTGGATTTTTTCCAATTTGAAGGAAAGATTGATGTTGTAAAAATTGTATTAAATATGTGGGTTATATGTGGTAAGAGTGAAGGAAGGAGTATTTTTAGAAACTTAGGATTTATTTTATCAAGCCCTTCTGCGTTGGATTTAATACCCAGGACACTGTCTAAAACATCACAAGGACGGACACACATAAAACTAAAACTATTATCACAGTGGGATACAGCATTAAGGTACGTGTTGTTAGTAGCCTCAGGTACTTGGATTTGAACAAACTTATTATTTAGCTCTTGCACGTCAATTTCAGTCTTAAGTTGGGGTTTAATTTTCCCAATCCCTAATCTCCTTAGATCACTCCAACTTTGTCGGGAAGATATTGCATTACTAAACTTGGCACTGTAGAAATTACGCTTCGCCGACTTAATGAGGTTACTGACAATAATCCTAAGTTGTCTAAAGCGTTCTTTCAGCTCACTCGTTTTGTAACGCTTCCAGCGAACATATGCATTGTCTCGTAGACGAATTTGAGCTTTAATGTCATTATTAAACCAGCTCGCTTGAGACTGCTTAATTTTTTTCAATTTTAGCTTGACGCATTTGTCATAAAGGGTGCAAATATTGTTTTGTAAATAATCTAGTTGAGTGTCAGCATCAAGTGAGTTATATATTTGGGTCCAGTCGCAGAAAGTTAACTCTAAATCCAAATCATTGTAGTCAATATGTTTAAAGTCCCTATATTTAATTGTTAAGTCATTAGAGTCAATGTTAATATCATATGTCATAAAAATTAAGTCATGTCTAGAAAAAGCAGGTACAGAAAGTTGGTCATACAAGAGAATCTTAGAGGCGTCACTTACAAAAATTACATCTAATAGGGTATCAGATGTGTTTGAAAAGTGAGTGGGGAGTGTAACATTGACTGCACTAAGGCCTACTGAGAGCATTTGCTCAAGCAAATGACTCTCTGTTAACAAGTTACTGTTTAAGTCGCCAGCAATGATTATGTCTGTATAAGCAAGAGAGATATTTGAAATTACATCCATCAACTGAGAGTAGTCAATAAATCTGTTAGCTCTGTAGGCAGTACCCACTAAAGTTTTCAGATGTCTTTCTCTATTCGTCACTTCAATAAATAAATATTCTATTGCACTGTCCGGTTGATGCTTGGATATAAGCCTACTACTAAGTTTCTTATTCACATAAATTGCAACACCCCCTGCATGCCCTACACGGTCTGCACGATACACATCATATCCATCACACACAATTGACAGGTCACAATAGTTATGGACAAACCAGGTCTCGGACACACAAATAACATCAACATCAGAATTTACAAAAAGGTACCTGAACTCATCAATTTTTTTAGCCAGACTCTGAGCATTTATGTGGACGACTTTTAGACCATTATGCCTTCTACTCAATACCCTAACTACACTGCTCGTAATAGAACTGCTTAGACTAGCCTGCACTGCAATAACATATGATTAGAAATGCACGCTTATAATTCGATATATTGATCATAAATTTTGTAAAAAACAAAGAACAGACATTTACATTAAAAAACTTACTAATTCTTAAGCTAAATTTAAACATAGATAAATAAATATAAATATAAATATCAGCGAATACAATAAAAAGGGTCATCAGTGGGTTAACGAAAATTTCCAGCTGCATTGCGATCAGCAGCTGTTTCGGGAGCGCCAATAAGAGAGGGAGAGCGCAAGACATGCTCTCTACTCTCAGAAAACTTTAAAAGCTCATCGCTGCGCTCAATTACATGCACGCTATCGCTTTCGCTATGCTTCACGTGTACAAGACCTATGAATTATTTAAAGGATAAAATTTAATATTAAAAGTGTACAAACTCTTAAATTAACACAACATGCGAAGAAAATGTAAAAAAAAGGACGAAAACATTTTAGTTAATAAATTTAATTAATAAATCGTACTTCAATCGAGTATTTCGTACTTGGTTTAAGAAAATCCGAGATTACTTCTGACACCGCATCGGATTTATTTAATTTTGGGATTTTTTTTCTGTGTACATAATTGAGAATCATCCAAGTGGCCACAAATTCGCCTGTTGCCTGTTCCTCTTTTAGTCTTTGATCTGGGAGTTCATCTACTATTAACATATATGTATCTTGTATCTTCTGTACTGTGACTATCTCACCATCTCTCTCTGTCTTTTTCGCTCCCTTCGCTGCTGTCTCTTGCTTTCATCCATAGTACATACACTATCCCACCAAGCCCCCCTCAACCTGATTATGCTTCTTGTTTGCTTTTTTCTTCTCTCTCTTTCCCGTTTTTTATAGCCCCATACTCTGGGTGGCTGAGTACAAGCTGGTTGAGTATATAGACGGATCATCGGTGCCAGTTTGCTTGACGCAGGCGATTGGTGTGTCCACCGTTGGTTTCTTTCTGATGACCATATCGGTGTTCTTCGTGCTGCCATTTCTAATGCTGGTTGTTCTCTATGGGATTATTGCGAGGAACCTCATCTCGAATCAGGGTCCCATGCTGCGTGCCCGTCCCACCAAGCCGGAGCTCAGTCTGAAGGCCAGAAAGCAGGTGGTCCTCATGCTGGGCGCCGTTGTGCTCTCCTTCTTCGTCTGCCTGCTGCCATTTCGAGTGCTCACGCTCTGGATCATACTGAGCACGGAGCAGACGCTGCACGACATCGGACTGGCCCGCTATTATAGTCTGCTCTACTTCTGCCGCATCATGCTGTACCTCAACTCGGCCATGAATCCCATACTCTACAACCTAATGTCAACCAAGTTTCGCAAGGGATTCGCTCGCTTGTCTCACAACTTTGGACACTGGCTCCTCAAGCTACTCGCGCTGGGCGGCAGCAGCCGCAATCAGAGTGATTTACATGGACGCAGTGGCACCCTCTCCTCGGGCACGGGAACCAACACGAATTCATCGAATGCCACGGCAGCAACGAACTCGAGCATTTTGTCGCGCAGCTCCAATCGACGGAACAGCGAAGATATCAGTCGGACACGCCTTAAAATTGAGCTGCATATTCCATGTGGCAGCGATCAGGAGGCCATGGCCATGCTCCAGAATTCCACGATGCGCCAGAAGCGGCGGGAAAGCGACTCCAGATTGCTGACCAACAAGAGTCCGAATCCGAAGCGACACAAGCCACAAATTAGTTTCGATGAAGCTGTTCTGGGCGGAGCTGCAAAGGAAGCTGTAAATCTTGCCTAAAGAAAAAGGAACAACTACGAAAATGTACAGTCGAGTGAACCCGACTGCGAGAGACCCTGTACTAAGTCTGTATAAAAATGCATACACTCTCAACGTTCACTTCATCTTCCTTTAGCGCAAAGCTGCCTTTTTAGAATATTATTTAAATGAACTATGATAATGTTTTCGGTATAAATTCAGAATACAGTAATTAATTTTGTTTAAGAACTCAAGGTTTTTTTTAAAGTTGCTCTAATAGTACATGTATTTAAGGGACGAATGTAAGCGTAGCAAAATTCTAAAACAATTTTTAATCTACTAAAATATACAGGAATCTACGGACCAAGTTGAGTAGCTTAAGCTTTTATAATGAAGATGCTTCTATAGACGGACAGAAAAACATGGCTATTCGAATCGGCTATTGAAGCGGATTGAGACTATACATATATAGAACATGGACTTTTTAAGTGAAAAGAAAGATACCCAATGGAGGCGAAACCAAATGAAGAATCGGCAGAACAAGAAAAATTGCCTCTAACCCGTTTACACTTACGCTTCAATTCGCTGGAATGTGTCGCCAGCAGCTGATCCTTTCTGGCCACGTCTATACAAATTGCGATTTGAGCGCTTTTTGCACAACATAATCGATTCCCTTCAGCCGTTGACAGCCAGTGCTTTGCCCTTTTCATGATCCTGGTCCAGGACATTTCCGCACAAAAAACAATCAATTTTTCGGGCTATTAAACTCGAATGAAAGTGCCAAAGATAAATAACAGCAACGACAGCCAAAGCACTACAACTACAAAAACAAGCATGCATAACTATTTGGGGAACGTGTCGACGGGGTGGCGAAGGAGTGACGGGGGTGGGCGGTCAGCGCCATTAAGCGGCAGGCGCATGTAAAGCATGGCAAATGGAAATGGCTTAATATGCGTTTGGGCAACGACTTGGGAGCCCATCAAGACGGCGGATAAACATGATTTAAGTGTATTGAAATACATAGTTTCAGTTCATTTTTGGTCGATTCTCACGCTCTTACTCTTTTCGTCGAGTTTGTTGGCCATTCCAGACATTTTGTTGAATTTTTCTCGAATTTCCAATATCTTTTTAATCTCAATTTTATTTTTATTTCTCAATTTTTTTTTGGCTTTTTTTTCAGTTTTGACACCAAACTAATTTTGAAATAAAGTTAATTATTTTACCGAATTTTGCATTTTGTTTTTTTTTTTAAATTGTTTTTATTTAATTTTTAATTGATTTTTAAAATTCCATTTCAAATTTGCGCGCCCAAAAATGTGAAATGTTATTAAATTCAATAGAATTGCATACTTTTCGGCATCCGTAAAATTTTGTTGCACAAAATGTTGCATAGTACCACGCCATGCCACTAGAAGGCGCCACTAACATAGGTCATTATGTAATTTCATACAAATTTAAGTGAATTTCAAGCGAATGCGATTTCTGTGGAACTCCAGATACGATCACCATACACACACACATGCATAAATATGTATTACATACCCACACATTTGTATTTACGTCTTTATAGACGCCATAATCTGTATAAGTTAATAAAATTTTGTATTGCAACTCGTGTCGCAGCGTAAGCAAACGAAGTTTCGTTGTTTATAATCAAAAAAAAGCTGGTAAGCAACTGTAAATATGTATGTACAGTTTAAATATCTTTATCGTTTAGTTCAAATTGTTTTGCCAGTTGCTAGCAACTTTGTACAGTAATATGACGTAGTTTAATCATCATTTCTTGTATATACGCTAGCAGTAGATATACGCCATTTTGTGTATGAAAAGTAGAACAGACATTTCCGTTTCCGTTCTGGTTCTTTGATTAAGTTGAGTGGTGTTCAATCGGAACTGCTGAAGAGTTGTTTTCTTTGATTGTTCTTTGTTTATTTTTACAGATTTCAAACTTTTCAGACAATCGAAAACAATATCATATTATCCACTTACTCATTCAATCTCTGAATATAACTTTTACAGTCCCATCATTGCCATATCCAGCTACAGTGTGGAGCCCTACGGCGACGGCACTGATGCTCCAGTTTGCACCACGGCTGCCGATGGCTTCTGGCCCATCCTCTACTTTGTGGGCACCATAACAGTATTCTTTTTTGTGCCCTTTGGCATTTTGGTCCTGCTGTACGCGGCCATTGCCTACAAGCTATTGCGTCCCAACAGTGCATTCCATAGACCCACCTCGCCGCAACAGCAGCCGCAACAGGCAGCCACCACCACAGCAACAGCAACAGCAACGACTCCAGCAACGACCAAAGGTAATAGCCATCAGCAGAGCAATGGCATGAGGAAGCATCGCAAGCAGGTCATCTTCATGCTAGTCGCCGTCGTGTCCAGCTTCTTTGTGTGCCTGCTGCCATTTCGCGCCTTCACACTCTGGGTGATCACAGCCAGCGCTGAGGATGTGGAACGTCTGGGCATTGCCGGCTACTACAATCTGCTGTACTTCTCCCGCTTCATGTTGTACCTCAATTCTGCGATGAATCCCATACTCTACAATCTGATGTCGTCCAAGTTTCGCAGTGGTTTCTATCGTTTGCTGCTCAGTTGCCTGGGCCAGCATACCCATCATCATCATCACCATCGCCATCATGCTCAGACCACAGGACGTAGTCTGCGACAGACGACACGGCGGCAGGATAACGATGGAGCTGAGGGCGTAGCAACTGCTGTGGCCACGGACAATGGGCAGCGAGCACGTCGCACTCTGCGTCGCGAAGCCACATTCCTGATCAACTCCATATCCACCTCATCGGGCACCGAGCGCAACACATCCTCGTCCACATGGCGCAGCAACAGCCTCTCCACATCTGTTGGCTTGAGTGAGCGCGAGCGAGGAGTCCTGGGAGCAGCTATTATTGGAACAACGGCTGCGACAGTCACCACAGCCTGTCTGCAGGAGCGGCAAGTCAGCAAGATTTAAGGCATTTAGTTGAATTTGGCCAGCAGATGCTGAGCACATTAGTCCATAGTCATAGTTTATAGAAGAAATATTTGTTGTCAAGACTGAAGTACCTCAGAAGAAGTCAATAAACGCTAGAAAACTCCGTTTTTGAAACCAAAGCTGAACATTGGATTATTTATATACATTTCAATCTCGAAACCTTTTAGCTTATGTTCATGAAATTTTTATTAAACGTCTCTCATCATTACCATCAAAATTACACTAATTATGTGCCTAAACGAATTCTACGCGTCTCTCTATCTTTCTTTCTTTTAATCTGAATGCAAAAACACACAATTTGTCACTTTTTTGTTGTTAGTTCTACAAAAATGTTAATGTTTTTGATTTACATAATAATTACAATATGTCAGACAAGTGGCGAGCATTTTTCTTGGAGATAATATGATTTGTGATTGATATTGGTAGGTAATTGAAATAAATATATATATGCACTTATATAGTAGTACATACAATATAGTATAAATAGCAGCAGACACAGCAAGTTATACAATTCGGTTCGGTTCTGTGCGTTCGCCCAGGAGCAAGATGGCTATAATAAACGCAGTTTTTTCATTTTTGTTTTATTGGTTTTTATGCATATTGTAGTATGTAAGTTTTAATAGTAAACGGTATCGGTATCGTTTCGCGCTGCTGTGGTAAGTAACTCTTATGTTAGGTTAGATTTAGATTAAGTTAATTACTACACCATTGTTTTGCTTTGCACTACTTAAGTATGAACAGAACTATTGAAAAACAGAAAGACAGAAGGATAGTACATATGCATATCAGTTGCCTGTGTTGTTTCTTGGATGCCTATTACATGTGTGTATGTATCTTGTATATGCTTAAATTGTGTACGTGTTCATAAGGTTGAACTGGATTGCGATCGATCTTTCGCATCATACAATCGCATCATCATCATCGTTATCATCATCTCATACTCTTCGATATTATCATCATTATTGTTATTACATAATTCAAATTAATAATTATGGTTTGCTTGTTTTATTCTTGTGTGTGTGTTCCTTTCTTTTTATCGTTTTAATTTATTATATTTAAATTTTGTTTAATTGTATAATAAAATAATGATTCACAATCAGAGTTATTCAGCAGCAACCAGATTTGGTATTCTCCACTGGACGTCCCTGATCGATTTTTACTTTGCTAGCATTATCGGTGGCGCTCGACGGCGGCCCAACGCGATTCTTGATCTCTGCCGCCATCGTCATGAATGCCTGCTCCACGTTGGTGGCACTCTTGGCCGAAGTTTCAAGGAATGGAATGCCTAACTGATTTGCGTACTCCTGCAAATGGAATGAGAATGTAGATTAATTAAAAATGTATTTATGACATCACTCTGCGTATCTATATATATTTTTGTAAGGCATACGAACCGCAGCTGTGGTATGATCGACAACTTTCTTGGTGGTCAAATCACTCTTATTGCCGACCAACAATTTATTGACATTTTCGCATGCATATCGCTCGATTTCCTCCAACCACTGCTTCACATTGTTGAAGGACTCCTGATCCGTGCAGTCGTAAACTACAATAATGCCATGCGCGCCACGATAGTATGATGAGGTGATCGTACGGAAGCGTTCCTGTCCAGCAGTATCCCACTAAAAAGTATACAGTAATTCGTTTAGTAATTCCATTTTCTTAATATGTATGTCATGCTTACAATCTGCAATTTAATCGTCTTGCCATCCAATTCAATAGTTCTGATTTTCTGCAAAAATAAAAGAGGTTTCGTTGAAAAAAGAGTTTCAAGAGTTATTCCGTTTAAACTTACAAAGTCCACACCAATTGTGCTGATATAGCTCTCTGTATATGTGTCATCGGCAAATCGAAGCAACAGACAGGACTTTCCAACGCCAGAGTCGCCGATCAACAGCAGTTTGAAAAGATAATCGCTGCAGAGTAAAGAGCAAAAGTGTGTTACTCCAAACGCGTTTATCATAGCATATTAACAACACATGTGTGTATATGTACATATATCTTAAAGCGCTGTCCAAATACTCGTCATGATTGTTGTGTTTATCTTATCGCCAACACAGTTGGAACAACTCAGTCATTCATAGTCACTTATTTTGTCCACCCGCAATTTGAAATGTGATATATGAAATGCGGTTTAAATTTCCCTTCAAAGGACCTCGAAATGACAAACAAACCAACACCCACCAAATCGAAATCAACTGCATATTAATTAGGTTAAAAGGGAGACGTCACTCATTTCAAGTTCAATTGCAGCCCTCAAGCAAATTGGAATAACATAGATGGGATTTTGATTACGTAGCAGCAAGCAGAGAACATCAACACGACAACGACAGCGACGACGACGCATACATCGACAGCGTAAAGCAGTCAAACAACAACAAAATGTACGCAACGGAGGGGTAGGAGACGCTGGGCAGGTGACTCATCCGCCCCACGAAACGGCAGCGCAGCTGAATTGAACTGAACTAAACCGAACTAAAGGCAAGGGCTGTCAGCAACATTCACAGCAACATCCACTCGAACAAACTAAACAATCAAGACGGATTTCTCCGATTCATTCTCATGTTCAAAGTCTCTTTCGTAGCAATTATCAAAATATAATAGCATATATGCATATACTATGTACATTTGCATATACATTTAATTTAGATTTCTCACTTGAAAATCGTATGTTTTTTGGTCAATGCCACATTTGAGTCTCACCAAGCACTGGCTGAATGAAATACTCGTTTAAAGGGAGTGGGACAGCGACTTTAGTCGTCGTGGACGTCGCAAAAATGACGTCGCAGAAATGAAAAAAGTCAGTTGTGGTGATGGTTATGGAACGCGAGTGCAATGTTTTCTAAATCAATGTCTCAATTACGCGCAATTAATGGATATGACGACTTACTATTCTGGATTCATAGATGACATTTTTCTTTTCGCTTTTGTTCAAGTTTGTATTTTTGCCACGAACAAATATTCGATTTCGCTTAGCTGCTCGTTAACTGACGGAGTTTCTCGGGGTCTTTAATTACGATTGGCGGCCTCTTGTTTCTTCACTTTAGCACAAATAACGCGCACTGTGCACTGTATGCTCCAAAATTGTTTGTTTTTATAACTTATATTGTGTTTAATGCGACGAATTTCAGGGAAATTCGATAATTTCCACAAATTCGACAGCCGAGAACGAGAACAATGGCGACTGAAAAAATGACGAAGTGGCAATAGTGTGGGAGAATGCCGTCAGTTGCTTTACAGTGTTGTGAAACGACACTGGCAGGGCTGCATTATCGACTGATATCTGCATCCGCTGTTTCGTGGGCGGTAACCACCTACAAATATATACAAATGTATTTACATATATACACACACGTACGGATGTACTTATATTTTATGCGCTATCAGAAACAGCTTTTGGAATATTTTGTTTAATACTTGCGCATCTGCATATAATCTCTTATTATAAATTATTTGATTCTAAACACGTCATTTAACATTTGAGAGTTTTGCTTGCATAAAGAACACATGATAAATAGTACATAATATTATATGAAAGAAGATTCGATAAGCGGGCAATGGGAATGCATCGTTTTAGTGGGAGTATTCAATCTCTCTATTCCAACGAGTTTAATGTTAGCAACTGTTTGAGCACTTTCGTCTGTGAGGTTTCTCTTATCTCGCCAGCCAAAAACATCTCATCCACCACACTGTAGACTTTGTAGAAGTTGAAGACGAGATCCAGCTCGCACACATTGTGGAAATATTCATTCAGCACCTCCACAAAGTTGTGAATGGCTTCCAGATAGCACAAGTTATTGTCATTAACGTCCACACAGATGCAGAAGTAGAGACCCGCATAGCGTCTATATACAATTTTGAAATTACGAAACTAAACAGTTGGAGTGGGCGAAAATGGGTCATTAATATATTATATTAATGTATATAATGTTTAAAGCATTACCTCTACAAAGTTGGTGTGCTTAGCATCTCGCACGGTGACCACTGCGTGCACTTCCTCAATCAGTTTTTGTTTTTCGTCGTCATCAAAGTTCATGTACCATTTGGCCAGGCGAGTTTTGCCTGCACGATTTTGTATGAGTATGAATCGTATCTGCAGAGCGGATAAACACATTTATTTTTGTTTAATAATTTAAATAATTTGATATTTACCATTTTACAGTATATGTGTGGGTAATTACTTGAGTAATTACTCGGCTATTTACAATTTTCAGCTTTGAATGCAGTGAAAAACTGATTATGAACAAATTGTGTATCACTTTGACCAGGGCTGGTGGCAGCTGGCGAACAGCTGTTTGGACGACCAGTGTTGAGCATCGGCCGCATGCCCACGTCAGTTGGCAACTCCATTATTGAATTCGATTACGAAGTTTTCACTTTTTATATTTGTTTAAGCATTACTTAAAGCTAGTCATTAACACCTCACCTCAGTTACCAAAAATGCTAACATCGCGCTTGAATCTCTGGTCGCGCCTTCAGTTACTGCGCAGCTGCTCAACGACATCGGTGGGCCAACAGAAGGCACTCGAGATGCACGATCCCCTGCAGGCGCACGCATTGAAGGAGCAATGCATTTTGGTGGACGAGAACGACAAGGCCATCGGCGCTGCGACCAAGGCGGACTGTCATCGTGTGCATCCCGGGACGAATGATGTTAAGCTACATCGAGCCTTTAGCGTCTTCCTGTTCAACAGCAAGGGCGAGATGCTGGTGCAACGTCGCTCCGTTCACAAGGTGAAAGCAAATTCACTTTATCAAGAAACTTGATATTAAACAATCGGATTTTTAGATCACCTTTCCAGACACCTATACAAATGCCTGCTGCAGCCATCCCTTGCACGACATAGAGCAGGAGCGCCAGGAGCCAAATCAACTGGGAATACGCTTGGCGGCGCAGCGTCGCCTTAACTACGAACTGGGCATACCAACGCATGAGATTCAGCCCGAGAACTTTCATTATCTGACCCGAATTCATTATGCCAACACCGGAGACGGCGTCTGGGGAGAACATGAGATTGACTACATACTCTTCCTGCAAAAGGATGTCACGCTAAAGCCAAATGCCAATGAGGTCAGCGAAGTGCGCTACTTAAAGCGCGATGAAATTGACGATGCTGTTGCCAAATTTAATGCACCAATGACCCCGTGGTTTGCACTAATATTGCGTCATCGCCTCAAACAATGGTGGGACAATCTACATAGACTGAATCAGTTCGAAGATATGGAAAAGATTCAACGGTTTTAGGAGCGAACTTCGGGTTGGGTGTAACAACGACAACAACAAACCAAAAATATTTGTGGAACCTCATTTTGTTTTCATTTTTTTAAATTCGTTTTATCTTTATTCAAATGGAAAATAGTATGTGTGTGTGTGTGTGTGCGGACAAAGAGCACAAAGCTGTTTTCATGCACCTCCATTGGTTGATCAGTTCAGTACAACGTATACAACATCGTATATAGTAATATAAATATATATAATGTGGTACAATGTAGTATGTAAATATAACAAAATATATAGTATGTAGTGTATGGGGATGTGTGTATGTGTAATTTCATAGCACTAACTCAATGTGTTGAATATTATTTAAATATATTAATATAGCTCGTAAAATGATCACATCACGTTTACCAAAATCATCATCATCATCATCTCACATCCATCTCCAACGAACAACAAAAATAAATATGTACAAAAAATAATCTGCTATTAACTAAACGAGACTTAATAGGCTGGCTTGTCTATAAAAAATAGGTGCAACTAAATTAACCCTTAAACTATAATGAAATAAAAATGTATGCATTTAACATTTGACGCTGATAAAAACGTCTCGAAGCGCGCGCTTCGATGTGTGAAACAATGAACCAGTGCAAATTAAATTGAAGCAATATAATTGCTTCCCGGGCTTCACCGTTCACTTGGCACCACCTTGGCACCGTTTTCTGGGGAGTACACATAAACAAAGCGTTTGTTTATGAACTACCAACAACTTAAAGCGAACTTTCATCAAAATTCGCACTACTAATATATAGGAGGGAGTGAGGGAGGAGTATGTATACATGTATATACGTATATATCTTGCAAATCGCATGCGAATGCGTCGTTGTTATGTGTGGAGTATGGGTTTAGTTCGCGTATGATGTTTATACCTATGTATGTATGTGTTAAGGTCAGGGTAAGCACATCCTGAATTCGATTAGTTATTAAGGCACATTGTGTGTGAGTCTATCAAGAGTCTCAATCGATTCAATTATAATACGGCACCAATTAGGACAAGCCGAAAAGCTTCAAGGCGTTGAAGGCCGTGGCCAAGGCGACTTCATCCGGCGTTTTCTTCATGAATGCAGCAATCATTTCCACAATTGCTGGCAGGCTGCATGGCTCATTACGTTGAAAAGTGCAGTATCTACAAAGGAATGCATTAAGGCAACTGTAAAATGTATCTGATTCCAGGTATTACCTGTGTAAGTACAGTAAGGAACGTTCCGTAATGCCACTCTTCACATGCTGCGGTAATTTGGAAGCTCTCGTATTTGGATACATGAACGGGGCATCTGTTTCCACCAGCAGCCTGTCCAGTGGCAGCGTGCCATTGTCGAGCAGCCTGCGAACGCCCGTGTCGGATTTGTCCTTGCACAAGTAACCAGTTAAACTGATATAGAATCGGCGATCCAAGTACTTGAGCGCCTCCTCGGCTGTGCCCATAAAACCTCTGATAATCACAGGCGGTAGATTCTCGAATCTAGAAATGGAAATAACAATGGTTTTAAGTGGACGCGACAGGTGGTGTCTCTACTGCCTACTTGTCGAGTATTTCGAGTACATCGTTCTGAGCCGATCGCTCGTGAATTAGCAGAGGTTTATTCAGACGGATTGCCAAGTGCAATTGCTTGGCAAAAATCTGTTTTTGCACATCCGGCTCCGAGAAGTCGCGCTGATAGTCCAGGCCGCATGGACCAACGGCAACGCACTCCTGGGCCTGTGCAATGTGCTCAAAGTCGAACCATGTGGACGGCTCCTCCACAATGGACTTCGAGTCGTGCGGATGTATGCCAGCAGTCGAGTAGATAATGTCGGGGTAAATGCGCGAGAGGCGCAGCGCTTCCTTGCTCGATTTGACCGAAGTGCCGTGCACCATTAGTTTCTGAACACCTAGAGATGGAAGAGAGAAGGTTAAAGAGAGAAAGTGAGCATAAGTACAAACGTAAATTAAGATAGAAGTGTTATTCTTTGGAAGAGGACGCTTAAATATTGATTACTGCTTAAAGTCGGACTGTATATGCTATCTGATTAGAGTGTTACTGATGTATATGTGAAACCCTTTGCAAGAGTAAAAGTAAAGACCATACTGAGTGTATGTATGTATCAGTTGAACCACTGCAATGTCTTCATACAGCATAAATTTGTCAAATTTGTGTATAATAAAGATGTTTTGATGCGGGCTTTCTTATATTAATCTTTTATTCAATTATCAATGCCCGTGTCTAATGACCTGCAAGAATTTCATTAACCCATGAAGTATCCTCATCGAGAATTATGAATTTTACAAAAAGGCAATTTTTATACTTTTATTGCTCGATTTTCTCCAAGATGAATTTACTAATAGGAGTGACTGTCAAACAATATTTTGTGGCTACTATTTTTTATAATTATTTGAAAATCCTAATGGCTTTTTTGCAGTTTTCAAAAAATTATAAAAAATACTAGCAAAAATATTGTTGAAACATTTTTTGCAGTCACTCTAGAATTGTTTGAAGAATTTTTCTGCATTAAAATATGTTTTGGAAAAAATCGAGACAGAAAAGTATAAAAATTTGCTTTTCGTAAAATTCAAAATTCTCGATGAGTACTTCACGGGTTAATGAAATTCTTGCATCATTAGAACGGAATTTAATTAAATAAAATATAAATATAAGAACCTGCATCAAGTTATCTTCATTATACACAATTTTGACAAATTTATGCTGTCTGAGACATTAGTGGTTCACTGTACGTATTTACATCTGTTTGTTGCATTGCGATGCAACAATAACAACATACACATGCAGGAGGACGCTACTCTCTCTCTCTGACAACATGTTGCATGCATATCAATCGTCCAGTGTCGCTTGTACCTTCTCGGTGAGCGTATGCGTATTCGCTCTCGCTGACCATTCGTCGCGCCCAAGACGATTGTCATGTCTTATTATTAGTATTATCGTGCTCTTGTTCTTGTTCTTTCTCAATTAGCAGACACTTGAACGTACCTGCGTCTCTTGCTCTTTGAACAACGGAATCCAGATCACGGCTATACTTTTTGTTGGTCAAATTCGCGCCTACGTCAATGACAATCAGGTTCTCAAAACAGTGTTTCATGCTATCATCAATGTCCAGTTGCTCCTGCTCCTCTCCGACAACGAGAGCTGTGGGAGTTGCGGCCACCACGGGCGCCTCTTGTTTTTGTTGTTGTTCCATAATAGAAGAAGAGCAGAAGTGTGTGCACGAAAATAGCAAATGACGTAGACAAGATGCTTTGTCTTTGTGTAATTTAATTAGGTTTTGTTAGCGCAAGGAATCGCTTCGGTTGTGAGAACCGCGAAGAATATAACGTTCTTTTTATTGCAATTTTGAAGAGAATCACCAATTAGGCAATTAACAATTAAACGATTGAAATTAACAAAAATAAAAACAATTCCCGACACGAACTACGACTGCTGGCAACTAATATCGATGCCTCATCGATACAATTGCCTTATCGATTATTGCATATCATTGCATATTAGAGGTGGAGAACTATCGATGGCACTATCGGCACTATCGATGGTCAAGCACTATCGAGCCGCCATCGATGGCAGACCTGCACTATCGATAGTGGGCGATAGTTTTTATATGACGCTCAACGCGTCACAGGAAGGCTCGCATTTGGCATCTGCAGAGCTACCGAAACATTTAAGTTTTGTTTTAAATAATTATATATTTTTATTACATGGACAAGTTCCTTACTACAGTCGAATAAGTTAAAAAAGAACATAGCGGAACTGAACCGAGTCCGAGCGCATGTTCAGTAGGCTGGGCAAGAAGATTTAGATCGTCAAACTTTGGATTTTACAATAGCTAATAGCAAGACATTATTATTGATAGCGAATTTTATTTATTTTTACATTTATAATACCTAACTTAATGCCAATTTCAAATTTTTATTGGAATTTTTTATACAAATTTATAAATTTTGGAATTTAAAATACATTAATAGAGTTGTGTCGTTTAGTTCTGAAAAAGTTCAAATGAACGGGTCATTAAGATGAACTAAAGAACTTATTCAGTCAATAATGAACTAAATCGGTCATTTCGCAGTTGGTCAGTAATTTCTTTAAAAAAATTTTAATTTCTTAAGAGAAATACAATACATGGGGTTCCGCAAATGGATTCAATTTATTTTTTTTTTACATGTAACAATGTTTAAATTCTATATATTTTTTTTAAGTTTTTAACAATGTGAGAGGTAACTTAAGCCCAAAATTAAAAACCAATTTACTATTTTTTCTCATTTTCAAAAAGCCAGGGTATAAGTTTCACATTTCACTAAAAAGAAACAGTCGTAGCCTATTTACATCGTTTATCGTTCATAAACAACTGACTAACTGATCAGAATGACCTATTCATCTTTCATCGTTCATGACCAACTGAATAGAAACCATCTCGTTCATAGTTCATGACCAACTGAATAGAAACCATCTCGTTCATAGTTCAGACCAACTGAAAAGAAACTATCTCGTACATAGTTCATGACTAACTGACCAACTGAATAACTGAACTAAATGACTGATTTAGTTCACGACTGAAAAATGAACGATTGAACTTATTCAGCAAATCGAACTAAAAAGCCCAACTCTATACATTAATACTCAATTTAACACACTATCGAAAACTATCGATAGTTATCGATGGTTTGAAAAATAATATCGCTGACTATCGATGGTGCCGACTATCGATAGTTCTCCACCTCTATTGCATATCGCTTGCTATCGATACTTTAAAATTGACATCGATACTTGCGATACTTATTTGAATTGCGGTTTCCGTTAAAGTCACTTTGTTGAAAATATTTATGTTTTATTTGAAAAGTTTATTATTATAAAAGTATGATAAACATATTAAATGCTATTTATCGAGCTGCTCGGCTATTTATTGACAACTAATAAAATAGCCCATGGGTCTAGCTTCTAGAACCTTTCTCCAACTGGCTTGATAGTCAGCTCATGTATTTGCACATTGGGCGGGGTCTGAATGCAATAGGTCACCGCATCGGCCACATCTTCTGGACGCAGCATGGGCATTTTAGAGACTACTTCTGGAGATTTTTCATCAAATATCTCGGTATTAACGACTCCGGGACTGATGCTCTGTGAAGAAAATTATGAGTAATATAAATTATTTTAATATTATATTAAGTTACCCAATTTTATTATAATTTTAGTTGTATTGGGGCATATATGGTATATTCAGAACTTACTGTGACCTTGATCATAGTTCCCATGTTTAAGAACTCCTGACGGAGTACTTCCGTTAGTGCAGTGATGGCATGCTTGGATGGAGCATACATGTTCAAGCTAAAGCCAGGTGCAATGGGAACCCCGTGACCAGCTATGCTATTGATAATGACCACATGTCCGTCGTTTATCTGGCGTCTCTTCATTGAGAGAAAAGCCTCACGTGTGCACCAGGTTACACCCAATACGTTGGTATTCAGTATATCCTGTAGATCGCCACTGTTTCCCTCGTCTGTAATGTTGATTCGTCGCACAATTCCGGCATTGTTAATCAGCACATCTGCACCGCCTAGAGTCTTATCGATCCAGGCAAAGGTGTCAATCACCTGTTGCTCAACGCTGACGTCACATGGCCTTCCATAGAAACGTGCTGCCTGTTCCATGGGCAAAGCTGCCTTTAACGCCTCCAGTCGACCTGCTCGACGTGCCACGCCCACAACAATCATGCCTTTTGCCACCAGATCCTTGCAACATTCGGCACCAATACCGGAACTTGCACCAGTAACAACTGCTACGCGGTTCAGCCAGCGGTTCATGTTACTTAATTAAGAAAATTGATTGAGCACAATTGAATCCAGCTTTGAGTTCTCGACTAAACGAAGGAAATGTTCAACTGACGCTGAGAATGCGATAACAATACGAGTATAGGAACTCGTGTGTGTACACTTGAAGAAACAGATAAGACCACAAAGTACATACAGTCCATGCTTACACGATCAAGTTACGAGTTCTTCGCGGAAGCATGAGAACAAGTGAAGTAAACAAATTCTTTACTTTCTGGTAACTTTAGAAGACTTTAAATCAATTGCAAGTGAGTGTTATTTTAATATAATTATTTATTATATTATTTTCTGCTAATATGCGTGTACTTTGTTGTTGTAGTTGTATTCCATATACGTATATTTATATAAATGTATTCTAAAGATAAATGTAATCTTGGTATTCATGGTAAGTATGTAGGTTGGTATAACTGAATAACATATTGAGTTTCGTTTTCTATATTTTTTGTCGAACAATAATATGGAACAAAATCTGTTTTATTTTTGTTATTTTTTTTGTAGTTTAACTATTACGTTTCTTAATTTGAGTTTTAAAACTTAAAGTTCGATTCGTTTATTTGATAAATATTACTTATACATATATTTTCTCCAATCACCTAGTTTTGTGTTTGATTTTGTGTGTTGTTTTTTTAAAAGCGAGTTGTGAGGTTTTGAAAAAGAAAATGTATTTGTTTTTATGTAATACTAATACAGCTATGTATGTACTTATATATTCGGCTGTCAATAATAATAATAATAATAAGCATTACATATGTATACTGTCTCTGTACATATGTTTGTATGTATTTTATAAATATACTTTGTATTCATTTTTTTTGTTAAAATATGGATGTTTTTTTGCATAATACATCTATGAATATATATGTATGTATATATCATATTAAATATATTATTGATATTACTTGTTGTAGTTGTTGTTGTTGTAGCTACGCACTAGACGCTGGGGATTTGTTGTTGATGTCTTCCAAGCACTCTTGGTACGAATAGTTAGACCCGGGATTATTGAAGCTTTAAAAAGCCAACTTGAAACAAATATATATATACTTTTATATATTGTTTTTTTAACTAAATAGTTGTTGCATTGTTGCGTGCAGCGCCTAATGCCATATATTTGTTTATATGTAAGTATGTTTAAACTATGCTCTTTACGAGTAACATGATATATTGTATTTGTTTGTATTTCTGCATACATATAAATGTTGTTGTTACATTTATTACTTGACATTTATAAAATTTTGGCTAACAATAGAATTGCATAGTTGTTGTTGTCATGATTTCATATTTTTTATTAATGAATGTACTCGTACATGTTTTACTTGTAGTTCCTTCATAGTTACTCGCATTTCATTATCTATAAGTTGCTTATTCCTTAGTCATATATTATTAAAATTGTTGTTTTTTTAAATCTTTTAGAGTTGCTTGGTGTTTGTAACTTAACGAATTAGTTTCGATTATTATTGTATTTCTCTTTTTTGTTAGTGATACGTTTACTTAGTGCGAATGCTCGGACAGCTTGTTCTCTCTCTCTCTAACTCCCAAACTACGTACCCCATCATATAGTAGTTCATTCTTTATAGTACCTATCCCACATATTAAAAAATAAATAGAAAAGAAAAGAGTTATCAGACCCCTTCACCTGTCACCCGTAAGCATTTCCATGGTCTACAGTTACTGCTTTGTGCGCTCTATAATCCTGTCCATTTGCATTAAGATCCGCCATTACTTTAATGGCCAATTAACCCATAATATCCCCATAAACCATATACTACTCTCTGTCTCTCTTTCTGCCTTTCATATTCGTATTTTGTTTCGTTTTCTGTGTAAAACTCTAATAAAATTGATTATTGTTGTTGGATAGATGCATACAGACGAGTGTATTACATATATTGCTTATTCCAAAATCAATACAAATATATATATGTATATATAAATTGTAAGAATTTTCATACAAAATTTTTTTAGTAGGTACGTTACTTTAGACCTCGGTGTTTCTCAAATATTTTTATACTTTGATACTGGACATTCCTGCGCGTTTTTTTTGTTTACGCGTTTCACTCTCGCTTTGTATTTTTTTATTATTTATTTGTTTTTGCTCTTGTTGTTGTTGTTGTAGAAAATGTTTAGCCTTAGCCCATTGATGGGGCATGTTGCTGGTAAAAAAACGGCACTCATATCATCTGCTCAACACTCAAGTTGTAAGTTAAAAGCAAGCTGAGTTTCGAGATATGAATGTATGTAGCAAATTTACGAGTACAAACAATCTTAAAACTGCGTAACGTTAAGTGCGAAGATTAGTTGTAGTTGTAGTTGTAGTTGTAGTTGGTATGTGACAGAGTATCTGTGTGTGTGTGTGGCTATGAGTGTGTGTGTGTGTGTGTGTACATAGAACTATTGGAACACGTATAAAACATCTAATTACTATGTTATAAATATTATGTGCATTGCGTGTAATGGTGTATGTGTGTGAGTGCGCCTATCTAAGCCATCTCAGCTATGTATATTAACTAGTCCCGCCCTTCGGTTAACAAATTGGTCCAACACCTGCTCCTCTTTATGCGACGGATATGCGAAACGACCAAGCTTAGCTCTGAAGTTCCAGCATTGCCGACTTCTATCACAGAAGTCCCTCCCCCTCCCCCTTTCCCCAACTCAATCCTCAGCTCTCTCCCTAACCGCTCTTCCTGTCCCCGTCCCTTGTTGAGATGTATCCTATTTCAGATTTGGTGTTGTTAGATTCTTTATACCAAGGCTGCAAGCCTTTAAAATTTTAAAGAAGTTTTGGTTCAATTGTTTACAATTTTTCTTTCAATTTTAAAGCGTTCATAATTTAATAATTATAATATCTATTGCATGATAATGTTTTTAATATTGTTTTTTCACTGTTTAAAAACTGAGCTGTAATAATAAAATACTATTAATTAAATTTAAGTTTCGATTCAATTGTTTTTCTTGCATTTGTTAAGCCTACAGAATTATATAATTAAAAAATCTATTGCAAGACTATGACTTTAATATTATTTTTTCACTGCTTCAACATCAAGCTGAAACAATAAATTACTAATAATTAAATTTTAGTTTCGATTCAATTGGTTTCCATTATTCATTCAATTTATAAGCCTTTATAATTGTATAATTATAATCTATATAGATTAAGATTTTAATATTATTTTTTCACTGTTTTAAAACCAAGTTGAAACAAAAAAAAATAATAATATTTAAATTTAAGATAATAAAATATTAAAAATATCCTAAAAATCCGGAACCGGACTCGTTTGCAGCCTTGGATTATACGAGTATATTTAGTTAATTCGATTATATATGTATGTATGTACTTAGTTACTTAGTTATTGGTTAAAACCTGTCGCTTCATCTACTCGTATAGCTCGACATTGCGGCGGGGCGAGGAGGACCCATAGCTGAGCTGCGAGTCGGTTTTCTTCAGTATGGACACATGATGCGTGGGGGCATCGTTGGATCGATTGGTCATCAGCGAATCCTGCTTGTGGAGCAGACCACGTCGCTGATCGGCAAAAGAGATTACTGAGTCCTGCTTGACGAGCTGATGGCGTCGCGGCTCTGGTCGCTGATCCACAAAGGATATGACCGAATCCTGTTTAACAAACTTCTGTCTTTTGTCAACAAGGGAGGCGGGCGTGGCTGTTGCTGGCAGTGCTCCAGGACGACGTGATTCAATGGATATTGTATCCTGCTGTGTGGTCGTGGAGTCCACGGAACGCTCCTGGCCTGCACTCAATGCAGCCACCCGGCGGGCCTCCATGTAGGACACAATGGAGTCCTGCTTGGATAATGAGACCTTGCTGCCATTGCTATCCTGCTGACAGAGCAGGCGACGCGTGCCGGAGGCGTCACTGCACGAGCTCTCCTGCTTGATGAGAAACTGACGGGAGCCATGCGAGTCCTGCTTGAGCAGCATCTGCTGGGAGAGATTGCTGTCCTGTTTCATCATCAGATTGTGGCGACGCAGCGAGTTGTGCTCGTAGATGTAGGAGACGGCGTTGGTCTTGCGCAGTCCCGGACTGCTGGGACTTTTGCGGGAGCTGCTGGGATGGTAGTGCGAGGATTTGCGTGTGCTCGTGGTCGAGGAGGCAATGGCCACATTGTCGTAGTACCTGCAAAATGTTGAGAAGAGAACCGTAGAGTGATGATAAAAGCTTATTTTTTATTAAAGTCGAACATTTAGTCTCAAAAAATAAACTAAATTTAAATCAATTAATTTTTTAATTAAATAAATAGAAAAATATAAAATTTTAATTAAATTTAGCGGTATTAAATATTGTAAGTTACAAGAAAAACTGCAGTCAATAAAATATAATTTTTAATCGTTAAAAATTACATCACCAGCGACCGTAACAATCATCTGGGGTGCCACAGAAATCTCTTTCACCTGAAAAATGACGTAAATTTCATACAAATGTACGTCAAATTCAAGTGAAAGAGATTTCTGTGGCACCCCAGTATAATTTTTATTAAAAAAATTAAAAAAAACGAGTTATGTGTCAATTTTTATAATAAAAATTGGAAATAATAGTCAGTGCTAAATTTTGACATAAAAATTTAAAAATAATAATTATTTTTGATTTTTATCATTTAAATTAACTTTAATGATTAACAATAATTTTAAAACTAAAAATTGCAAATAAAAGCTTATCCTGATTTCGAATTTGATTTGATTTAAATAAAAAAGTAAAGATACAATTTTGACTTTTTTTTTATTAAATTTAGTTAGATTAAATATTGTAAGTTGCAGTAAAAACTGCAACCGTTTCGCAATATTTAAATACACAATTGAAGTTCCAATTGATCTTCACTTGTTACCCACCTGAGGCGTCCACAGCAACTGCGCGATTTGATGATGGCTGCAAAGCCGCGTCTGTACTTTTTGTTGACCGAGTAGAGAATGGGATTGATGCAGCTGTTGGAGGATCCCAGCCATTGGGCCACTGGCATCACCTTCTTCAGTATCTCAAACTCCTCCTGCGATATGTCCGAGCCGAATTTAATGCGGGCAAAGATGACGTAGAGCGGCAACCAGGAGAGAACGAACAAGATGACAACGGCCACCAGCATTTTGATGACCTTAACCTTGCTCTTCTGCTGCATGCGATCCATCTGGGCATCCTTGGACATCTCACCTGGTATACTGCGTGTCGACACCTTTATCCAAATGAGGACATAGCACAACGTTATCAGGGACATGGGCAACAGGTAACAGGCCACCAAATTGGCCAATAGAAAGTACAAATTGCCATCGGTGCCCGGTGGCCAGACTTCCTGGCACAAATACTGTGGCTGCGTATAGGTGGAGACGAGGGCGTCGGAGAAGACCTCCTCGGCGGGCACCAGGTCGAAGAAGAGCAGCCATGGTATGGTGGTTACCAGAGCGATTACCCATATGCCGATAATCATGATGCGTGCACGTCGCTTTGTCATCTGCTTCAATGGCCACCAGATGGCAATGAACCTGAAAAGAAGTGCCAACAAAGAATTTTTTAACAGCTGCTGCTGCTGCGACGACGTCGACGTCGACAACGACGAAGAAGGATAATGGCAATCATCAGGCGAGATGAGACGATGACGACACCGCTTTTATTTAAAGGAGTCAGGCATGCAAATATCTTAGCTGATTAATTCGCACACGCAGGATGCCTGGCATCCTTAAGCCTTTACACTGCTGACTTGTCACTTTCCAATCTCTAGTCTATTGAACCCCAAACTCAACTTAACACGTGGCCGTCTCTATCTTCGTGTCGTCGTCTGTCTTTTTCTTAGGGGTGCAACTTATATTTTTCTTTACTTTTTATTTTGCCTGCCATAATGAACTGTAATTTGAATAAGACCAGCCACTTTTCATTTAGCTTAGTGCTAGTATCACTTATTATGGCCAAAAACCCTCCCCGCCCATTTTCAATAGGAATAGTCAGCCAAACAAGCCACAAAGACAAGACAAGCATCGGTCTGAGCCAGTCCAAAACCAAATAATTACGGTGCAACTGGCTGAGACTCAGTCTCCCACTCTTGGCCCTTGTTTGCCTGCAATCCTCATTGTATTTGCCGGCTACTTTATGTCGTCTGTGTGGCAAACGTTTTGCTGATAACACAACGGTAATTCCATTAGGGCCACAGCCACAAGTTTTCAAACCGACGCTGAAAGCCAAAGCCAATATTAAATTGTCATAATGTTTATTTATAGACCAAAGAAAAAAACTGAAACTGACTAACGCATTGCATTGCATTAACATAATTTTTGTCCATGGGATTCAGATAATTTGCAACAACGGGAGGAGGTCATAACTTAGACGCGTCTTTAATTAAGTTTTGGCCAAACAATGCGAGCTAGACAAGAAGTGGCCAAGGAGTCTAAAAATTCGTTGATGACGTTGGTTAGCGAGTTATGGCCAACGGAAGCAGACATACATACATATACCAAAAGACTTAAAGTAAACTTCTCTCGCATATTTCCCCAGCTATTTATTCAGACCAAGTAATTTCCATAAAGAAATAACAAATTTAATAATTGGCCATACAATGCCTGCACTGAAACATTTTATGGCATACAAAATGGCCAAGCGAAAAGAAAAATGAAATATGTGGAGGTTACTTATACGCACTGTTGACATTTGGAAATTCCGAGATGCTGTCGCCAACAGAAAAGAGACAAGGAGAACACAAAAGCCGCACAGTCATTGGCATAAAAGCACCACTAAGTGTGCTCACACATATACACCCAAAAAAAGATACACACACATAGATATGATTTATGTATAGATAATAAGAAGGAGCGTGGGAGATGAAAGAGAGTGAGGAGTTCCCTCAGAGAGTGGCATCCATGAAACTAACGACTCTAATTAAATGTCATTGGTTAAGCAAGTGATAAGCAAGGGATCTCAAGAGTATGACAGCAATGTCAGCCAATTCACTCTTAAATCCACAGCATTGCGTGCAGAATTCAGATTTCAGTTTCATCTTACAGATAATAAATCTTAAATTTCGATTCAAGTTTACGAGTCCATGGCTCGTAAAATACAATGAAATATACAACAAAACCGGATGCAGAAGCTGGACATGGATAAAATTGTGTGTCTCTGTGTTTGTGACGTCTTTGGCTGCTGGTTTTTATGCGGGTGACCAAATGATCAAATGATAAAGTGCTCAGCTTCCGATGCTGCTGCTTCTCCTTCTCCTACTGCTGCTTCTTCTTCTCCTTCTCCTACTGCTGCTTCTTCCTCTCCTTCTTCATCTTCTTCTACTACTGATTCTGCTTCTCTTTCTCCTGCTGCTGCTCCACATCCAGTTACTCCTCCTCCATCTTCTACTGTTTCTGCTCCTTTCATTAGCGATGTAAATAAATATCGATACACCGGAAAATATTTATGCTTGCACAGATGCTGAACAAGGTGAATATACTAATAAGGTGACGTCGTCCGATGTGGTGAGGCTACAGTCAATTTTTCACCTCTCTCTCTCCGCTCTCAGAGAGACAAGCGCTAGAAAAAGATGGCGAACGTTTTACGTTCTGCACTCTTCGTTTGTTATTGTTTTGGCGGACAGAAAAGAAAATGTTTTCGCAAAATAATTAAAACGATTTAATTTACAATAATTTATAATATTTTAATTCATAATTATTCTTTTCATTGTTTTCTGTCTACGAGTTTATTCGTAAAGAAGAAGACAAGAAAAAAACATGCGATACACAACCTCTTTCGACAACGTTTGCAGGCATACTGTCAAATGTTTGTACTCCCGAAAGAGAGCAGCTGTGGTGACAACGTCACCTTAATAGTAAATTCACCTTGATGCTGAAGACTGCAGAAAATGCAACGAATCGATATCGGTTTCCACTATAAAATAATCGATATCAATATCGGCTTCTGTGACTCCTTTTTTATACTGCTGCTGCTCCTCCTTCGATTTATACTGCTTCTTCTTCTAATGCTGCTCCACTTCTTTCTACCATGCCTGCTCCTTTTTTTCTGCTGTTGTCGCCGATGGCGCTGAATAATGACAAGGAGAGCAGCAGAAAAAACCTTTGGGCGACTGCCTGTGAAGCTGTCGCTATGAAATTGATATAAATGAAAGTGCACATAAAGCGGCGTCTCTTTTTATCCCTGATTGTTGTTGTTGTGCTGCTGTGGCTGTTGCCTTTGGCTTTGTGGCCACACGTCAGAATGTTGTCAAATCGTTTTACTACCACTTGATAAATCAACTGTCCGCAGGATTTCTGACTTTATGAGCCTGTCAAACCCAAAGCTTTTGTCGTCTTTCATTTTTATGGAGCAGGAAACACAAGGCGAGCATTTGAACATAACTTAGCATACGCGTCAAGGCAACAAAAAAACAACAACAAACAAACAAATAGACTACAAAATATTCTATGGCCAAGGCAATTGAAAAAAAACAAATCATATAAAAAATTGATTATCACAAACGCGTAATGCCAAATACGGACAAGGCGAGCTGTGAACTTGATCTTGAGACGACCGACTCCGACTCAGAGACCAGTTGACCAGTTGACCAGTTTTCCTAGCCGGCTTGCATTGAGCGTTTGACGGCGTTCACTTTTCAATTAGCCAACTGCATCCAGCGGTGTCAGCCAGTTTTCGTAATCTCCTATAAAAGCCACACTCGATGTGGCATTTGACAACAGTTGCAAATCATTTGCCCAGCTTAAACAAACACTCAAGTGACAAATTCACAAAAACAAAACCCAAACTTCAAAATGTTCAAAGTTGTGAGTATTTTTTGAAAATCCGTCAGACGAGCGCTTTTTATTTCGAATTTAAAAAGTGTCAGCTTTTCACGAATGCTTACCAACGAAAATAGAACACGTCCTATTTTCATCGGTTTTTTGTGTCCATCAAATCGCTACTATTTTCAAGAATTTTTGTATGAAATTGTTCAGATTCTGTGATAACAAAAATTGATGAGATTTTCCAGGGTGCCACAGAAATCGCTTTCGGTTGAATTTCACTTAAATTTGTATGAAATTTGTATGAAATTTTGTATGAAATTTGAGTGAAATTCAAGCGAAAGAGATTTCTGTGGCACCCCGTTTGGCTTGAAACGCGATGCGAATAATGTGAATGGCAAATTTAAAAATGCTTGTCTGACGGGAATCTTATTAACGAGTGATTTACTTAATTTCCTCGACTCGTTTCTTAATTTGCCCCTTTTTATTTTGAAAAGCTGTTTGTGCTCGCTGCCTTTGCCGCTGCCCAGGCTTACGCTCATCCCGGTGTGGTGGCTGTTGCTCCTGTGGTGCACACCTCACACGTAGTGGCACATCATCCTGCTGTGGTGCACACCCCCATTATACACCATGGCGCCCACTCGGTGCACTCGTAAGTGTTGACTTGACTAGAGATTATTCCTCTGAGTTAATATTAATAATCCCTTATTTATTTTATACTATTTTTTAGCCATGTCGTTCATCATCCGGCCGCGGTTAAGGTCGTGCATCCTGTCATTGCCAAGCCAGTGGTGCTGCATGCTGTGAAGCCGATTGTGCCATTGGTGCCAGTGCATCATGCTGCTCCCGCTGTCGTCGTGCATCATTAGAAGCAGACAGTCCCATCCCAAGCCTGTTAACCTGCTATCCACACCTTATCCCTATCCCAATCCCCATCCCACTCCCACTCCCAATCTCAAATGCCACAATAAAAGTTCATAGCCACGTAAAATTTCAAAATCTGTTTTCATTTTTGGTCACTTACCTGTCTAGTGATACCGCAATTAAACTGTAAACCGATGCCGCCACCGAGACACCCTGTATATAGGGCACAAACTTGCACATCAGCCAGCCAAGCATCCAAGCTACAATGAGATAAACAAAAGAAAAGAGGGAGGGAGAGAGTTAGTTTGAGAGAGAGGGAGAGTGGGCTAAATATTGTACATAAACAATGCAAAAATTATGCTGAGTAACTTTCGGTCATGTCATTGTCGTGGTCATGTCTTCTTGTCTTCTTGCCATGTTTGCGGTCGCTCCTGGTTAACGTTCAATGAATTTTTTTGGTCTTCTCTTTCCCTGTCTACGACCACGTCCACGTCTTTGTCGCCGACGTCGCCGGCGTTGTTTGCTGACTGAGATTTATGTGCTGCATATCATTCATAATTTGGTGACAAGTCTCAGATTGCGCCCAGCTACGAAAGCAACCCAAGTTAACCAGCCAGGCATTGTTTGCCAGCCCGGTTTTTGCTGGCCAAGTTAATTTGTATTCTCTTTATTCTATGTTTGATGGAGCAGATGGAAGACACGATTCGCTCTGGCCATGTCTACAGCTTCACAGCCATTGGCTGTTTGGCGTTATGAATTTATGCCAGCAGCCAAAATAACTAACTCAGACACAAAAGACTCTAAAACACACATGGCAAATAGGGGAGGGAGGAGGACTTCCCCTTTTTCGGATTTTATTCGGGCTCACGTCGCGCTTAAAGTTTGCCAAGGTTGATGACAGTGAAACTGAATTTGTCCTTATGACATATCGAATGGCAATTAAAAGGTACTAATAATAATGGCCACACATCATTAGCAGCGAGTCGAGTTCATTGTACGACGTTCCTGGCACAGGAGACGAGTCCATTCATTCGTCCAACCAACAGACAGAGAGAGGGAGAGAGCATCCTGTTCTGCTAATTTCCTGTCTCGTTCGCATCGTCTTATCTGCGATTTGTTGTCGCTTTTTATTATGCATACGCACCGTGCCACGAAGATGGAGGCCAATAAAAGCCAAATTTAATGTGATTTGGCACATAAAAATATAAATATTATTTGTACGCTTTGTGGCAGCCCGAAAACAACCTTTTTTCTAGCAGCAACATACTCACAGTCACAGTCAAAGGAGGCGAATGGACATGAAAACCACATGAGCACATTTAACAGACATGGACAGCAACTTAAATAGATTTCTATGTATTTTGTGGGTCGTTATCATTTCATATTTTCATGTTTATTTATTTTTGAATTGCTAGCGGCCAACCTGCAAGTGCAACAGACTGAAAATCGAATAAAATAAGTCGACGCTATTAATATATATTTTTTGTCTATTTCTGCTCAACTGATGTTGATAACTTTTGATATATCGTTGTGTCAACTTTTTGTGGTCAGCGCAAAACTTTCGACTTTTTACATTTTACTGAAAAAATAAAAATCGAAGTACAAAGCAAATTTAGTTTGTCGCTCAGTTTCAAGATGAACCCAACCAAATTAAGGCAATAGACTAGATAAGCCCCAAAGAGTGTCAGTTTAAATTAATCATATTATACTCAGCTGCTCGCTGTTGGGAAATGTCCGACAATTCTAACAAATTCACAATAAAACTGAGAACACAACAGTTTGGAGTTGAAATGAAAACTTGTCCAGCACTTGTAGCAATAAATTTTCATTTAATGCGCTGCCATTAAGTTTGACGAACAACAGTATTGATAGAGTACTTCAGATAATTCCAATCGATATTTTCAGCTTATCAACGCAGCCTTCAGAAGTCTGAATGCCCTTCAGCAGCAGCAGCAGCAGCAGCAGCAGAAAATGTCAAAGAGCTAAAACCCCAAGCCTTTTTTAAGCCTCTCTGACTTTGCTCGGAACTCGGAACTTTTGTCGCCTTGTAGGCCAAGTTTTTTTGCATTGGGCTTTGCGATTTGCATTGTTTCCACGCCTTGACAGCCGCTGGCAACTGGCACATAAATTTAATGAAATAATCGGGCGTAACAAATGCGACATCGTTGTCGTTGTCGTTGCCTGGATGAGGGTTCGATTGAAATGGATGAGAAAAATGGTAAATGGCTAAGTAAATGGGAAATGGAAAAGGGCATAACACTTATAGAAAATGCGTTATTGTTATGATTATCACTTTGGCGTCACGTTCTGTGGTGGCGACCACGTTTACGGGCTGCTGCTAAATTGAATACCACAACACAGGACATGGCCAAGATCCTGTGAGCCAATCGGGCGTCTTAAGCCTTGTGGCTTGGGTGGCTTGGCAGTCAGCCGGCGGCACGTAGCAACTAAATTAAAATACAATCAGCAAATGGACAAGTAAAGAAAAATGACTTCATCAACAGCAAGACGGAGCATCGCAGAACAATACAGCAGCCACAACAGTCGCATTGGGAATTAAGTCGCGTTACGCATACGCCGCGTGTGCCATTGTCTGAGTAAATCACGCGCGTTGCGTTCAATGAAGAGACCGGCAAAAGCATGAATTTAAAGAGCAAACGTGACATGATTTCACAAAATGCAAATGCAGTGCAAAGATCTTAATGATTGCAATTTGGCTGGCATTGATAAGAGCTGAAGAAACGGCGATGGTTAAATGTTAAATGCCATAGAAATCCAATTAGGAAATGCCGAGCCATGTTGGGAAAGGTAAGGACATGTAAAATGCCGTCGTCTCAAGGTGGCATTCAATTTGCCCCCCCCTCCCCCTTTTGCCTGTGTGTGTGAAATCAATTCATTTCGCATTTTATTGGTTTTCCAAACATACACATAAATATAGTAAGCGCTGAAGTTGCAGTCGACAAACAAACATATACACCTGGCCCAGCCCAGGTAAAATATATATATGTATATGTATACACTCTTTCGCACACATACACCTTTATAGGTACCGTCGTTGTCTGTGCGTGTATAACCCTGACTATTAGGTTGTCGAGGCAAAATATTTAGGTCAATTCATCCAGCCGCAAAGTGAAAAGAGCCTTGAATGCAAACAACCTTCCATTGCAATTCTGAGGCTGAAGGTGTGTGTGTGTGTGTGTGCTTAGATAATGACACTCCTAACGGCTCCTCCGTTTGTTACCAACTGTGACCAACAACTACAACTCAACAACTACACACAATAAAGCAATTGTGTTTTACCTACGTTCGATTGGGGCATTTTCAGCAGCTCCTTGCAACGTATTTTTTGCTTTCGCAAGTCAAAATGCCAGCATTCAATAAAAAAGGGCGGCCCAGGGCTGTTGCCATTTATTGTTGTTGTTGTTGTTATTGTTATTGTTGCCAGTTTTGCCGCTTTGCGCCTACGAGGTAAGAAGTACGAGTCTATGCAGCTGCGTCTGCTTTTGGCTCTCGGTCTGAGTCCGAGTCCATGTCCGTGTCTGGGCCAATATATGAATGTACGAGTATACGGCGAAAGTGCCACCCACCGAGTGACCCACTAAATGGCGGGCCCGACCCGCAGCACCCTGCGCCTATGCTGAATTTGTGAAATTAGGTCAGTTCTGTGTCGATGATCCTTCAGGCCACCCAACCCTAAAATCAGCTACAACTACATTTTGCCCATTGCCTCCCCCTTCCCATTCAGAGAGCGAGAGACAGCGCGAATGCGCACTGATACACACTCAAACACTCACACAGAGACACTCACACTCACTCACACACACTCACACAATGCAGTCAAAACTCATTCAGTTTTGATTCGGTTTGCCATTCGGTTCATTTCGTTTACTACGAAATGCAGAGAGCTCATACCTTCATTAATTCTCTCTCTCTCTCTTCCCGAACCCCAACCCCGCAAACGACCTCAACCCCTTAACCCCTAACTCTGTGCCCAGTATGTCTTGCAGTTCAGTTCAGCTTTTAGTGTGTCTTGTGTGTACTTTGGCCGTATTCTCGTCTAGCAACAAGAATACGAGAATACGTGTACGATAATTTCTAAGGCAGCGAGCGCAATTTAATTGGCAAACGTTGGCGCCAGCTGTGAGCCTAAATGCGGCCAGGTGAATTGATGTTGGACCGGCAATAACTACAATATACCGTGCATACCGTATATACCGTAGACTGGCTGCCCTGACATGTCATGCAGTGCAATCAGCGTTTGATTTCTGAAGGATTTTTGATCATTTTTTCATGTCGACGGCGATTTGCATGCAATTTCTCAGAGCCAGCTCGGAGACAGTCGATTTACCTAGCTAGTTGACAGTTTAGTTTTACGCACACACACACACACACTCTCACACACTCACCTATATCTAAAAGAAGCCAAGACAGATACAAGGCAAACGGCAAAGTAAATTTATTAAAATTAAACCCTTACAATTATGCGTAGCCTCGTTTATTGGGGTCAAAACTTAAGTGGCCTGTGTCTTGTCGTCGAGATTGGTCAAGTCTTTTTAATTAAATGCAATTTATTGCACAACATATTTAAATTGTTATAGTGACGTCTATTAAATCAGAAACTATCAACTACTTTGATCCAGTTAAACTAAGTCTAATTAATCTATTTTAGCAACATAAATAGAAATAAAATATATGGGAATTCAAAAATTGAAAGTGATGAAATTGACTTGCAAGAATAAATATAAATACTAATGTTTAGAAACAAAATCAGCTTTCTTTTTGACTGCATAACTGTATAAAAATATACATATTTTTTTAACAACGCAATATTAACTATTAAATTAAGATTGGCTTTAGGTAAATTTAATTATTTTGCATCTAAGCAAAGGCATTGTATTTATAAATTTAAAATAGACTTTTACTTAATAAAATAGATAAAAAAAATTATATTTAATATCTTTCAATTAAAGTTAAATAGCACGTACCTAAATAATTGGCTGATTTAATAAGTTTTTAATTTTTGAATATCTATAAATCAAAGTTGTTAAAATATGCATGTGCCTTAAGTTTATTTAATTATAGACATTTCGTTTTTGAATGGAAATTTTGTCACGATATTCACTGAGAGAAAAAGCCTTGCAATGACCCCATAAAGTCCCAAAGGAGTTGTTATTTTAATTTATTGAACATTTTAGCTGATTGAGCTAAATTTTCCCTGAAGCCTAATAAATAATTTGAAAATTTAATAAAAACTGAAATACATAAAAATAAAATGAAGGGAAGAACAAATAAATTTTACTCAAATAGTCTAAGCTCGCCAAAGCAAACAATGATTTCAAATGAGAGCAAATAATAGATTTCTTAAAGCAATTAATTACTATAATTACTGCAGCTAGATTTTAAATCAATTATGGTGAGAGTTCTTTGTCTATGAATTAAATATTAATTGTTTTCATGCCACTTACAATAAAATGCAGTCTAGTTGAACTGTCAGTGGCATGCAACATGGTCAGGTTACAGTAAGATAACTGGGAAACGGACACGGTTAGATGAACTCATCCGTGTCGGAGCCACATCCTGTTGTATCGCATATCATTTACAAGGTTGTAAAAACTGATGGCAATTGCATAAGAATAAGAGAATTTGAATGGCGTGTAGCATTTTTGGCTGTGGGCCATAAAACTGATGATACGATAATATATATCAGAGCATTTTGTTAATTTCAGTATTGCCACGCGAGGACTTGTTTTCGTTTATGTTTATGTATATGTACGTATATTTTATTTTCTTTTTTGCAGCCATTAAGCGTTAAGCTTTCTACTCCATGTCGACAAATTGCGCATACGCCGTGTGTCGTTGGCCGCCCGTAATCCAAGTCTCGATTAATTGCTAAACATAAATTCAGCTAATATAAGAATAAGTAGAAGTAGCAGAAAAGCAAAAGCAAAAGGAAAAGCAAAGAAGAGAAGAGAAAACTCTCGCTAATGGCGTTAATGAGCAGTAAATAAATCTCAGTAGCAACTATTAAGCAATACAAATGTAAACGTATTTTTAAATATATATAGTCTACTTACGGACGAAGATATTGCCAATGAGCGTCGCTGGGAGACAGAAGACAATCACCAGGATATCGGCAATGGCGAGATTCACGATAAAATAGTTGGTGACGGTTCGCATTCGTGGCGCACGCAGAACGACGGCAATCACAAAACTATTGCCAATAAGTCCGACCAGGAATACCAGAATATAGGCGACACAAAAGACAATGGACATGGCCAGCGAGTGTCGATACAAGGGATCAAAGCCAAAGTCCCCATTGCCATCCAGTTGCTCCCAGCGCAAGACGCTGTCGTTGTAGGATTTGGTGGCTGCCACCGAGAAGAGGCTCGTCGTGGCCGGCGACATGCTCAACAGATTCGCATAGTAGGTGGATGAGGTGGCGTCTGGTATGGAGGCGCCAGGTAAAGAATGCACCGCCTGCATTGTGGACACGGCCACAGCCAATTGGGAAGTTGTTGTTGCTGCTGCTGCTGCTGTCGTTGTTGTTGCTGCGGTTGCTGCTGCTGATATGAAGGAACTGGCAGCGGGCGCCACAGTTGCGGTTGCCGTGGTCAAAACGCCAGCCAAAAGTGTATCCTTAATGGCGCCGTTACTCACTTTAATAGCACTTGATGTGCTCGAGAAGAAGCTGCCACTGCCAATGCCAAGAATATTTCCATTTCCATTTCCATTACCAATTCCAATTCCATTGCCACTGCCACTGCCACTGTCAACATTGTTGCTGCTGCTGCTGCTGTCGTTGAAATTCAAGTTATTCTGCAAATCGACGAAATTATGCGTGAAATTATTAGAGCTCTCCAAGTCCAACATTGGCCAGGATCCGCCCAAGTCTGCACTTGTCGTTGTCTGTCCTGTTGAGCCATTTAATGTGCCTCCAACTCTTGTGGCTGCTGTTGTTGTTTCCCTTGTTGTTGTTGCTGTTGCTGTTGTTGTCGTCGTCGACGGCATGTCGCCAGTTGGATGACTTCTATGTTTCCTTTTACGCATCCGCCCGTTGACTGCCATCTTCAGATGGACTCCAACTTCTGACAAATCTCAAGAATTGCTGATGTCGCCTTTGATTAGTGTGTGTGTGTGTTGTGTAGTGTTGTGTTTATCTCTATGGGTCCAAGTATTTATGAGTGCTATTATTCCTAGCAATCTCTCCCTCTTCTAAAAAAAGTCCTTTATAAAATTGTCTTCACTTGGCATGTTTAAAATTTATTCGCGTTTCCAGTTGTAGTTGAAGTTTTGTAGTTGTAGTTGTAGTTGTGGTTTCGTGGATATGTAGATATTTTTCGTGGCTATTTCAAATTAGGCAACATTCAATTAACTTTGTGTGTGTGTGTGTAAGTGTTTTTTTTATTGCACAACACTTGCAATTTAAGCGGTACTCAAGGTTGCATATGCATTTCACACAAATATTTGTAACAACAACAACAACAATTTGTTGCCAATGTCGTTGATTTGTTGTTCGGTTGTTCGGTTGTTTGTCAGCTCAGGTTTGAGTTTGAGTTCGACGTTGTGTTGCCTTGGGTTGGGCATTATGAGCAAAAAAAAACAAACTCTGCTCGACCCCAAGGACTTGTGTGCATATTTTAGATAAGGCCAAATGTTGACTGCTGGCCTGGTCGGCACATGGTTGGCGGTAGCATTGAACGCGCCCAAAAACCAACAGCAACAACAGCAACAATAATTGAGGAAGAGGCTGAGAAGCCAAAGCCAAAAAGCTGAAGCTGTAGCTCAGCTCAGCTCAGCTCAGGGACAGGGACACGGACATGGCCAACATTCACACATGCGCAGCACGTCCTTTATTAACTAATCGAAATGTCATTATTCTTAATATTATTATTGCTGTTGTTGTTATTGTATTTTTTTTCGGCGCAGCTTGCACTTTGACCTCAAAGGCATTATATCGAACAATCGAGCTCAATGGACAAAATAAAATTCCATTAAGCACAACTGCCAAAAACACACGAAACATTTTGACTTGAACAGTGAGCAACTGAATGGAGAGAATTGAAAGAAAAACATACTTCTAAAAATGTTGTTTTTTTTTTAAGAATGTTTTTTGCTTTTTTAAGAATGTTTTTTTTTTCTGTTATTATTTTTGACAGGCAGAAATTGTTGGCTTCAATGGGAGTGCCAACTGTTGGCCCCATCAGACAAACTGACGACAAAAGACCCATTAAGTGAATTCAAGAATTCAAGAGTCGAGAATCGAGAATCGAATGGAGTGAAAGTGAAAGCACTGAGATGGAGAAAGTGCTTCAAATTCAATTGTGCTTACATGCTGTGCGATTTTTAGTCCTCACATCCGCTTGCCCAACGGCCCAAGCAATTACAGCAGCAACCACAACAAACTGTTTACAAATTGTTGTCAGGCAATGAGGCCAAGATGCACACTAATTAAGTTACTTGGGTCATTTGGGTTAAAAGCGCAGAGCATCAAGGGTTGACTGCAATGCAACTTTAACCCAAAACGCAGCAAACTTTACACTACTCCCACACACACACACACACACACACACACACTCAGACTCCCACACATAAACGTACACAAACACAATTTAGACACTACGCGTTGTCGTTTCCGTAATTTCTTGTGTTCCATGGGCGGCCATGTGTTGTGTTTGTGTGTTGGTCACCTTTATGGGGTGTTGCCTGTGCCCGCGATATTTTCTTATTTGTTTTTGAGCCGCGTTGTTAACGGTTTCGTGTCTAACGGAACACTGCTGCAAATGCTGCACGGCCAGCTCGTTTTTGTGATTCTCAGGCTATCTTAGGCACGATAACAAAATACGAGTCACGACGAGACGAGACGACGACGACGACGAGACGACGACGACACGACGACTGAATGTAGGTCCTTGTTGCCAAACCGCGACCGCCCGTTCAGTTGGCCCAACACATTTTCACAACAGGCTGCGGCTTCGAATCCGCTCAAACGCGCTTGCACTATGGGAAATAAAGTCAGTAATTTTGACAAAGAGTTAAATTTGTGGTTGTTAAAGACAAGGACAAGTTCAAAAACAATAAAAAATAGTTGTAAAGTCGCACAAATATTTGTAGCAACATCAACAGAAAATACAGCGAATAGAAAAATAAGGATAGACATCTTTAAACATATTTATTTTAATACTTAAATTTAAAAATGGGCTAAAGACGAGCTTCAATCAAAAAACTAAAAGAAAGATAAAATACAGCGAATAAAACAATAAGGATATAAATCTTTATATTTATCTATTTATATATTTAGAGTTTTTAACAAATAAATTAAAAATTTAAATTTGAAAATGGGCTAAGGACGAGGTCCAATTAAAAAAACAAATTTTACAAATTTTAATTCTCCAGCTTAATATTAAATTTTTAAGTAAATATATCAGGCAATTTTCTCTCATATTCGTATGGAAAGAGGTCGGTTAAGGCGTAATCCAATTCAAAAGAAAACAAATTCAAAATTCTACATTACCCTAACTAAGGTGCATGGCAAATTCCAAGACTCTAGTTTATGTTTAAAATTTATGTCAAAATTTTGATCTACTTTGCCATAGTGACGAGAGTGGTTTATGGATAAAAGGGTGTGGAATGTGGGTGTGTGTGGGATGTGTGTGTGTGTGTGCATGTGTGTGTGTCTGTGTGAATTGTGGAAGAGTGAAAGCGAGCGCGTTTCGTTTCGTTTCGATTCGTTCACTCGTCCTTGTCGCCTGTATACATTCGCATTCGCGCGCCGAGCAATTGGGAACGACTGTGAACCAATGGCCCTCAAATGCATTGACAGAGTTATGCTACAATCTTTCTTTGTATGCGACTGTGTGTGTGCTGTATTTTTCTTTTTTTGTTACTTTTCACAGGCTCAGCTCATGGCAAAAACATATAACTTTGTAGGCTCAGAAATTGAAGGACCACTTTTGGCAATACACAAGGTTAAATTTTTGCAAAATGTCAGGGAACATTCTGAGGGAGGCCGTGAGAAGAAAAACTGCCGCTGATTTGATACGGCTAAGATGCTGCCCCACAGCATCAGTTGGTTTCACTTGAAAATGCCAACACAAAACACTTTACTTAACCCAGCATTTTGACTGAAAGAAAGTCAAGCCTGAGGTGGTTGCTTCACAATAAAACATGTTGATGTTTTTGTTGCCTTGTCATTTCATTTCTCACACAAAAGTACGTTTATTATGCCATTTGCTTGTTTTCCCTTTTTGACTGTGGGTACACAGAAAGAAAAAATTATTCAAAGATTTTTTAATTAAATAATTTTATTTGAATATGTATGTATTCCTGATTTTAAGTCAAGCTAACACCAAATGTGATTAAATTGGCAAGCAATCAGCATTAAAATAGTCGACAAATAAATTCAAAGAAGGAAAAAAAATCCTTCTTGAATCCAGTATTTTGTACATGGCTTAAGAAAATCTTGGATTACCGAACTTTTGACACCGCATCGGACATTTATCCCGGATTTTGTTTTCTGTGTACGAGTGTGTGTGTGTGTGTATTGTTTGTGGTGTGCCCTTTCTAAGCTATGCCGCAGGAAACAAAGCAAAACAAAACAAAAGACAAAAGCATAACAAACGCAACAAGCAACGAAGCGCCCAATTGCTCTTGTCTACTATCATTCAAGATACACACGGGCGCCCACGGCGTATACGCAATTTCCGTGCTCTTCCGTTATTCCGTTGTTGCATGCCATTATATTTTCCCTATTCCCTTATTTTATGTAATTTCATCTTATTCTTATTTTTTTTTGTTATTGTTTGTGTTGCCAATTGCCGCCACATGTTTACTTAAGACTTTGATGCCTTTTCTTGATGGCTTCCTTCCAATGCGACGACGGTTCGGTTATTGTTCGGTTATTATTTCCTCCAGAGAAACACTCTCAGAGACTCCCATAGTTCAACTTCCGTTTATTCCTAAGGGAGCTTAGTTGGTCAATTCCCGTAAAGATGGGACCTATGCTGGGCAAGCAATTAAAAAGGCTGCTCCCCAATGAAATCCCAACTTTGACCTCTATCCCATTTTTTTGCATACTTTAATGGAAGTTTTCAAGTTTTATTGCCAAGCTCGTTAGCATTCATATTTAGCGCGTTCACTCCACGCTTCACTCAAATACTGCATTCGTATTCACTCCAAAAAGTCACTCAATGAGAATGCGTCTCTCCGAGTGAGAGGGAGAGCACTCGTTTACCCACCCCGCTGGATGAAGGACGAGTGCTGAGCGCACAGGATGCGCGCGCGCTGGCAACAGCTGGCTTTCCTGCTGTGAACAGCAAAGGTTCAAAAACCTTGTGCTTGGTTCAACACACACAAACAATGCGACGCTGCTATCTACACTGAAAACAATTTGCTATTACTACTTTTGTGTTTGTGCTGAAATACTCACTTTTTAAACGAGAAACTTTGCATTGCTGTTTTTAAAGTTCTTCGTTTGTCATCTGTTAACTCTTTATAATAAATTATATTTAAAATAATCAATAATAATAGCTTTTAGATATTTGATAAAAATTAAAGATTAAATTATATTAAATTTAAATTTTGTATTTTGTTGTTTTTTTGAAATTGTTTCTCAAGTTTTTTTTTTAAATTATAAAAATTTCATTTCAAATTTTTGCGCACAAGTGCAAGTATAACAGTATAACAGAACTCATGACATTCAAACTTGGCGCCAATATGTAGTCGAAATTTCGAGCAGCAAACATCTGGCAACGATGTGAGTAACATCATGCTATCGCATGCCTGTGTATATATATTTATCCTGCTTACACAATTTTCCATTGACATTATCCGCGCACCGACTTTAAAATTCTCTTATTTCAAAGAAAACACAAACTACAACAGAAAACACATTCTAGTTAATAAATATATAGTGAAAATTATGTTTAATCATCTACGGCGTCTTTAGTAAAAGACCTAATAACTAATAAAACACATGGTGCAAGACAAAATAAAGAGGCTTGGTTCGTTGCAAATGCCATGGCAAATCAATTATAGCTGCAATATTAGTATAGAGAAAACGGGAAGTACGTCACGTACGCAATGAAACAGCAGCGTATTCACTCGCACTCACGGAAATTTCGAGACGAAAGAGGGAGACGAATCGAGTTCTAGACGCATCGACGGGTCACTGCTCAACGTATAAATAGAGCGCACACAGCGACGGCAGCCATTCGCAAAAAATAAGTGTTCAAGTGAAGTTCTTCGTGAAATTAAAATTATTAAGAAAAAAAAAAGAAAAGTGCTCTTATATACAGAAATACATATACATTACACATTAGTCATCAGAAATGAAAAAGTGTAAAGAAGCTACTGTAAAGGCGAATCTGCGAAATTACAACATGGCACGAAGGCTAAAATAATTGCTAGTACAACATTTCACCATTTTGGCTTTGAACAAAGAAAACACGTCGTCACCATCGCTATGGGCACATTCAGGCTATTTTCGCAATGAGGAAAGAGGAAATTGGGCAGCGGAAAACCACTCTACGTTGCGGAAACAGAGTTGTTCGTCTTTGTCTAGAAAGTTGGTCATTAGGCAGGCTGTAAGGCAGTTGCCAGGGACCACAAGTTTCATTTGCCAGGCAATGAAGGAGCTCTAGTATCCGTATCCATATCCATATCCATGGCCATATACGGTTTGTGCCTGAACTCGAGGAGTTAACATGGGAAGCCAGGTGTAGACGCCAGCGAAACTATCGCATTCTCTCATTGTTATACGTAAGCAAAAATCTAAGCTTAAGGTGTATAGTTTTATTACACAAGAAATGATTCATGTTCAAACGTGACGTAAGAACGTTTTGTAAACGTTTACACTCATTCTCTACTATGTACATCCCTAAAGCAAATTTACAAATATTGTGTAATTCAATTTCGTAATTTCGGAAATATGTATGTAAATGCATTTATCGACGCTTCTAGAAAATTTTCTACCCCATGCGAAACGTGTCACCATTTTCGGGATTACCAAGGTCTCTTTTCGATTCTCTTTTAACCCCCCGAACAGCAGCTGGTCTGCTCTAAAAATAACACATTGTATTTGCATGTAGTCTTCTACAAATATTCTATCTCACTTGCACTAACGGCAGCTCCTGCTGCATGTATATGTATTATTAGAGCAGCTGCGCAGTAAACTCGCTCTGCTACTTTACCCTCTTGTGTTCTCTCCATTTACCTAACTGTTGTTATCTCTTATACTGTATACGAATACATCTGTGCATATGTATTCATGTATAAGTGCGAGTACACACACGCTTACAGCAAATTATCTCTGGAAAAATCCAGTGCGTAAACGTTTTCTCCCCATCTTTCGCTTATATTGGCATTTCTACTATTTAAACATAAGTTTTTAGTTGATAGTCTTAGTTATGTTATTTATCGTCACTTTCTTCATTTTCATACAAGTTAACCAAGCAATATGTATTTCTTTCTCTAAACTTTATAGTTGGGCGTTGAAAGTTGATATGCGATCTATCGATGTTTACTCGAACTCAAACTCTTTGCGGGCAAAAGGCAAAGGGCATTACAATTGCTGAAAATGCAGTTGGCCCATAAGCCTCGCCTCGTTTGGCGAAAGTTTGAGAATTCAGCGACTGCGTCGCGGCCTACACAGGGCTGCGTCGTTTTGATCAGATTGATTGCGTGGATTGAATTATAGGAACCTCTACTATATATCGACTTCTCTGCTCTGCTATGACCTGTTTGCAAAGGCGTCCTGTTAATAACGGTCTTCTGTTTATTAACTATCACCATCGAACTATCACCGCGATATCAATACCGAATACACAGAGTGTTGTACACAGTAGTGAAAATATCGTATCTGGAGTAGCAACTGAACAGAACGAGCCGAATACTTGTTCGTTAGACGCGCCACAAACAACAATATCAATTTTATTCTTTTTATTTTCTTTGTTTTAATCATTAACATGAAAAGTACACGTACCATGTGTCACTTAAGTTCTTAACACTTGAAATTTAATGATTATTCTGTTTTTGTACACTTCAAGATTTAAGAAAACTTTTGTCCTAAACTGTTGTAAATTTACATACTTTTTTGTCCATACAAAAAATAGAAAAAAGGAATGAGAAAAAATAAGAGCTCATCCCCAGAAAAGAAGCACAAAACAAAAGAATAAAAGATGAAAAGAATTCTAATAAATTTCGAAACAATTGCTCGTCATATTTTTATTTTAAGCTTAAATTCTATAAAAATTTCAGTCAAATCATCATTTTACGGAGGAAGGGCAACTGATCTCATTAACTAAAACTGGTTAAATCACGTAAATATATTCGTTTAGTATGAAATGAATTGAATCATAAAAGCTAAGTAAATTAATATTTCAAAAAATGGTAAACAGAAAAATACAAATTTTACAGATCAACTCTAAAATACAAATTATTATCAAAATTGAATATTTAAATACAGTCGAACTTCCCTAACTCGAACTTCCCTAACTCGAAGTCTCTCTAACTCGAACAAAATCGAGTGGCAATACTAGTCAAATTTCATACAATTCTACTTCCCTAACTCGAAGTCTCCCTAACTCGAACTTTTTTCGTGGATAATGGTGATTCGAGTTAGGGAAGTTCGACTGTAATAAATAATGCTACAATTCAAAATGAAGAAAAGTGAATAAAACAATATGTTGGTAAACCGAAAACTGCGGTGAAAAGCGAATAAGGAATACGATAATGGTAAATTTTCATTTTGTTAGTAATAATTTCCAAAGTTTATAAGCTAATGCGTATTGAAAGTAGGTAGGGGTAATACCAATATAAATAAAACACCTGCGTCTCCAGTAATTAGTATGCTAATGACTATCCGTTATAAATCTTCGAAACCGGTTTGGGGTTTGGTGATCATAATAAATATGTACGTATGTTTTGAAGTCGAAAATAACGAAACAAACAAATATATATTATTGTTATTTATATTTACCTCGAATGTTATTGCCCCAACACTAGTACTTCGCAAGTATAAAATATACAACTACCCCTTGACTTATAATTTAAAATTTATTTTTCTAAAATTAGGGAATCACCAATTTCAGTTCTCTGTAAAGCTTTGAAACAAATTCAGTAACTACGTTAAAATCGTAAAGTACTAAACATAAATGAGTAATAGAAACATTTAATTTCGGGTAGGGGTAATACGAAAATAACTACAAATATGCGGATTTTAATACAATTTCAATTCTCCAAAAATCTTCGAAACCGAAAGGGGTAATGGTATACAAACATACTTTGAAATCAAAAAATACGAAATAATGAGTAATAAATATGAATATATAAAAAATCAAATTTTAAAATATCAATCAAATAGGTAGGGGTTCTACGAAAATGACTACAAATTAAATACAATTTTCCATTTCGAATAATATGAACACAATAAATATTGACCAAAAATACTCCACTTCAGGTAGGGGTAAAATGAAAATAACTTATAGATACGAATATGCGGTTTTAAATACTATAATTTTATATCTATAAAATTGATGAGAGTAATATAATACAAAAAAAAAACAAGAATTGAAATAAAAAAATACGAAAAATATAAAATATTGAGTAATAAATATCGAAAATGACTATAAAATTCCAATTTCGGATAGGGGTAATATGAAAACATAATTATCTTTAATGATATTGTTAAAGCCATAAGTTTGCGAAAATAATACACAAATAACCCATGACTTGTTATTGAATAATAATTATCTGAGTCTTTGAATTTGGTCCTTGATTGGAATAGGGATAATACTGAAACATCTATTATTTTATTGTTTGGTAAACAAAAATTACTTTGTATTACAAATATGCGGTTTTTAATTTTATAATTTATATTTTCAAAAAGTCTTCAAAACGAAATAGGGTAATGGTTTTAATACGAAACAATGAGTAATAAACATCAAATAAAAATAGGAGAGTACTACGAAAATGACTACAAATTAAAGAAAAAAAAACCATTTCAGGAAGGGGTAATATGAGCACATTTTTATCATGTATTATATTGTCTAAAATTAAAATTTTACAAAAATAATATACAAATTTAAATAATAATTCTCTGAGACTACGAACTTGGTTCCTTTTTGAGAAAGGATAATACCGAAACATCTATTTTATTGTATGGTGTAAAGAAAAATAGATTTTCAATTCTCCACAATTCTTCAAAATTCTATCTACGTTGAATTCAAAAAATACGAAACACTGCGTAATCAACCAAATGTATACCATTTCGGGTAGGGGGTAATACGAAAATTACTACAAATTAAATGCAAATTCTTATTTCGGGTAGGGATAATATGAAAACATATCTTGAATGATATTGCTAAAACTAGTACTCTGCGAGTGTAAAATACACAAATATCCCAATGACTTTTTATAAAAATAATATTTCTCTGAGACTTTCAACTTGGTGCCTATTTGGAATAGGGATACAACTGAAACATCTATAATTTTATTATTATTCCCCAAACAAACACAAACGTTGAATCGAAAAATACGAAACAAAATGCATAATTTGGAATAGACATAATAACGAAACATTTTTAATTTTATTGTACGGCTTAAAGAAAAATAGATTTTCAGTTCTCCACAATTCTTCGAAACTGGATAGGATAATGGTAAACAAACGTATCTACGTTAAATTTAAAAAAGGCGAAACAATGCGCAATAATCAACCACATGTATTCCATTTTAGGTAGGGGTAAAACGAAAATGTTTATAAATTTAATTAAAATTCTCATGTTGGGTAGGGTTAATATGAAAACATATTTTTCTTGAATAATATTGTCTAAAACTAGTACTTTGCGAGTATTAAACACAAATACCCAATGACTTGTAATTAAAATAATTTTTGAGACTACAAACTTAGTTCATATTTTGAATAGGGATAATACTGAAACATCAATATTTTTATTGTACGGTCCACAGAAAATTGGACTTTCAAATCTCTATAAATCTTCGAAACTGAATAGGACACAGGTTAACAAACAAACAAACATTGAATCGAAAATAAATTAAACAATGCGTAAGAAATATCAACCAAAAATATTCCAACTCGGGTAGGGGTAATACAAAAATGACAAATTTTAGGGGTTAAATGAAATTCTTCGACAATTTATAGTTTATAAAATTTAAATGCAGACAAACTACATCAATTATATAATTGGGTAATAATTATTAATAAATATAATTTTAACTGCTCTATGCTATTTCAAAAGCAAAATAAAAAAAAAAAACAATTTTTATAACGCAACAAAAATCATGTTTTAAAATAGGGAACAAATACAATAAATACTCTACGGTCAAAGATTAAATAAAAACATGCCACTAGTATAATTTCATAAAATGTTACAACGCCAAATCAACCAAGGGAGCTATAAAACAATGCGTACTTAAAAATTACAAAAACTTATATGAATATTAAATTATATGAAACACTACACCAAAAACAGAAAACTACTACGTTATTTTTATTTCCTACATCGACATTATAAAAAATTATTCTCGAATATCGAACACCAGTCCTACATGAAAAATAAAACATGCAGATGAAATTTAATGATGTATATTAATTACGTATTTGAAAATGGATTGAGAACTACGGGAGCATAAAAATGCGGATCAGGACACACTTGTTCCATGTAAAATACTTTAGAAGGTAGTTTCACATGACAATTTACAGACCGGCTTTAAAAGGTTTTAGTCTCATTAATATCACAGAATATTATTTGCTATGATAAACGCAAGTCTAATGTTTTACGAACTGGATCGGAAATAGCATCTTTATAAAAGAAAATGATACTAAAAGCAGACAACTTAAACAGCTACGTACCATCTCTAAATCAATGGCCAACAGAATGTGACAGGACTTGAAAGCTTCATAAATTCAATAACCTTTCTCTTTATGTTAATTATATTAAAGAACATTAAATAACAAGTAGAGCGGGGTAAAATATAGCACTCCTTATCTTCAACACCCCTCACATTTTGCCGGCTTAAAATGCACAATGTCTCTGGAAGAAAAATATAGTTTCACCAACCATGTTGGAATATTTGGACCAAACAAGCCGCAACACAATTCATCATAAATCTTATAGAAGGATTGCCACTAACATTAAGCACGAACATTCTCCAAAAGGCAATTTTCAATGCTAAATGGTTCACCGCAAGACTATCTTTCGAAATTGGCAGTAACAATCTACCTTAGCTCAAAATTCTGCACGCAGGAATTTGTATCATAATTTTAAACCAATTGCAAGGATTCATACAACAACATCTTGAAAAACAAAAACCTAAGTAACCCCGACTTTATCAATCTCCATTATAAAGCAGTTAATTTACACCAGTTTAAAATATACGAAAGGAACAAAGCAGAAATGTAAATATAACATATGGAGGAATAAGGATGGAGTCTTACGAAATGGAGTCTTACGAAATGACGCCACATAAAAACATGTTATCTAATTATACTCGTTTTATAAACAAAAACCAAAATTTATATAAAAATTAATAAAATAGAATGGATTAAGTTCAAGGCAGGAATTCAAAACAAGTTTAAATATATTGCAATCTGACAATTATAAATTATTTCCCTGAGACTAGGGAATCAGTGTGGATAAAAAAAAACGGATTCTAATCTTATTTCAATTTTCTACAAATCAGTGAAAGGGGTTAGGATAATAGTAAGCAATCGTAGTAACTACGTTAAAATCGTAAAGTACGAAACAATCATGTGTAATGCTAACTTTTAATTTAGGGTAGGGGTAATACGATAGTAATTTTGCAAATAAGCGGTTTTTAATACAATTTCAATTCTCCAAAAATCTTCGAAACTGAAAAGGGTAGTAATATACAAACACACGTTGAAATCAAAAAACTCGAAATAAGGAGTAATAAATATCAACCAAAATAAGGCAGGGGTACTTCGAAAATGATAACATATTAAATATAAAATTCCAATTTCGGGTAGGGGTAATATGAATATATAATTGTCTTGAATGATGTTGTCTAAAACTAGAACTTACCGAGTATATACACAAATACCCAATGACCTTTAATTAAAATAATTCTTTTAGACTAAGAAATTGGTTCCTAATTAGAATAGGGATAATACTGAAACCTCTATCATTTTATTGTAGGGTTCAAAAATTACTTTGTAATTACAAATATGCGGTTTTTAATTTTATAATTTCTGTTTACCAAAAGTCTTCAAAACTAAATAGGGTAATGGTTTTAATGCGAAACAATGAGTAATAAATTTCAACCAAAAATAGGTAGGGGTACTGAGAAAATTACTACAAATTGAAAAAAAATTCACAATTCGGGTAGGGGTAATATGAACACATATTTATTATGTATGATATTGTCTAAAAACTTTTGCTTTACAAAAATAATTCACAAATAAAAATAATAATTCTCCGAGTAATACAAAAATTACTACAAATTAAATGAAAATTCTTATTTCGGGTAGGGATAGTATGACTACATATCTTAAATGATATTGCTATACTAGTTTTAGTTTTCTGCGAGTGTAAAATACACAAATATCCCATGACTTTTTATTAAAATAATAATTCTCTGAGACTTTGAACTTGGTGCCTATTTGAAATAGGGATACAACTGAAACATTTATAATTTTGTTATTTCCCAAACAAACAAACGTTAAATCGAAAAACACGAAACAAAATGCGTAATTTGGAATATTAATAATACCAAATATTTTTTATTTTATTGTATGGTGTAAAGAAAAATAGATTTTCAATTCTCCACAATTTTTTGAACCTGAATAGGACAATGGAAAACAAACAAACAAACAAACGTTGAATCGAAAATAAATTAAGCAATGTGCTAAAAATATCAACCAGAAATATTCCATCTCGGGTAGGGGTAATACAAAAATGACTACAAATTATAGGGTAGGGGTGAAATGAATAAATTCTTCGACAAATTATAACACAGTTTATAAAATTTAAATGCAGATAAACTACGACATCTATAATATTATTGGGTAATAATTATTAATTATAATTTTAACTGCTATATGCAATTTCAAAAGCAAATTCCTGTTAAGTTAAAAATATATATAAAAAAAAAAAAAACAGTTTGAATAACGCAAAAAACAAAAATGTTGTTTTTAAATACAATAAATACTACGGTCAAAGATTAAATAATACAATGCTAAATAAACCAAAGATTCTATAAAACAATGCGTTCTTAAAAATTAGAAAAACTTACATGAATATTAAATGATATGAAACACTACAAACCAAAAAAAAATACAAACGAAGTCGCAATGGTACACAAAGTTTTACTTTAAATTGATTAAATTTTTAGTTTTTTTCCTACATCGACATTCTAAAAAATGATTATCGAATTTCAAACATCAGAAATAAAACAAACAGATGAAAATGAATGTTGTATATTTATAACGTATTTCAAACTGAATTGAGAACTACGGGAGCATAAAAACATGTAAAATACTTTAGAAGGTACTTTCACAAAAACATTTACAGGCGGGCTTTAAAAGGTTTTAATCTTATTACAATTTCTGATAATATTATTTGCTACGATAAACAAAAGTCTTATGTGCTACGATTTGGATCGGGAAAAGCAATGATACTAAAAGCAGACAACTTGACTATATAACACCTCTAAATCAATGACCAACAGAATGTGACAGGACATGCAAGCTTTATAAATTCAATAAACTTTCTCTTTACTTTAATTATATTAAAGAACTTTTAATAACAAGTAGAGCAGGGATAAATATAGCACTCCTTATCTTCAACACATTTGCCTTACATTTTGCCGGCTTATAATGCACAATGTCTCGGGAGCAAACGACCCACAACACAACTCATCATAAGTCTTCTAGTCGGATTGCCACTAACATTAAGCACAAACATTCTCCAAAATGCAAATTTGAATGCTAAATGGTTCACCGCAAAGCTATCTCCTAAAATTGGCAGTAATAATCTACATAAGTTAAAAATTCTGCACGCAGTGATTTCTATCATAACTTAAAACCAATTCCAAGGATTCATACAACAACATCTTGAAAAGCAAAAACCTGAGTAACCCCAACTTTATCAATCCCCATTATAAAGACATATTTATAAATTAGTTAAAATTACACCAGTTGAAAATATGCGAAAGGAACAAAACAGAAAATGGCAAATAACCTATAGAAGAATAAGGATCTCATCATTCACGATATGGAGTATTACGAAATGACATCACATACAAAATGTTAACTAATTATACTTGTAAAATAACCAAAGAGAACACAAAAAAAAAAAATTTTTTATGCAGCAATTAAATTCAAGTTGAAATATATTGCAATCTGACAATTATAAATTATTTCCCTGAGACGAGGGAATCAGTGTGAATAAAAGTATGCGGTTTTTAATACTATAATTTAAATGTTTGTATAAATCGGTGAAAGTGGTTAGGATAATAGTAAACAATCGTAGTAACTACGTTAAAATCATAAAGTACTAAACATAAATGAGTAATGGAAACATTTAATTTCGGGTAGGGGTAATACGAAAATAACTTTACAAATATGCGGTTTTTAATACAATTTCAATTCTCCAAAAATCTTTGAAACTGAAAGGGGTAATGGTATACAAACATACTTACTTTGAAATCAAAAAATACGAAATAATGAGTTATAAATATAAATATATAAAAAATCAAATTTTAAAATATCAATCAAATAGGTAGGGGTACTACGAAAATGACTACAAATTAAATACAATTTTCCATTTCGAATAATATGAACACAATAAATATTGACCAAAAATACTCCACTTCAGCTAGGGGTAATACAAATACGTGAAAGTTCTCATTTCGGGTAGGGTCAAACTAAACTAAATAACTTATATATGCGGTTTTAAATATTATAATTTTATTTCCCCATAATTCTATGGAATTTAATGGGGTATACAAACAAACAAACGTTGAAATCAAAAAATACAAAACAATAAGTAAAAAAAATACCAACCAAAATTAGGTAGGGGCTCTTCGAAAATGATTACATTTCAAATATACAATTCCTATTTCGGGTAGGGGTTACATGAAAATATATTTATCTTGAATAATATTATCTAAAACTAGAACTTAGCGAGTATAATACACAAATACCCAATGACCTTTAATTTAAAAAATTCTTTTGGACATTTATTTTATATTTATTAATTTTTATTGTATGGTAAAAAATTACTTTGTTATACAAAATACAAAACAATACTGCGTAGTAAAGATCAACCAATTATATTCCATTTTAGGTAGGGGTAATACGAAAATGTATACAAACTAATTGAAGATACTTATTTCGGGTAGGGGTAATATGAAAACATATTTTGAATGATACTCTCTAGAACTAGAACTATGCGAGTATAATACACAAATACCCAGTGACTTGTAATTAAGAAATTTCCCGAAATAGGGAAAGTTCCGAAATATCTACTTTATGGTTATAAAATTACTATGTAAATACAAATACGCAGTTTTTAATATTATAATTTCAATTCTCAAAAAGTCTTTAAAACTGAATAGGGTAATGGTATACAAAAATATTCACATGAATATTTAATAAGAACATGTATATTTAATACATTTATCTTGAATTAATTCCTTCACTGAATAATTAATAATATTTATTATACTTTGCTGCACGAGTATGGAAATTATTATTTATTTGATTTGTCTTAGGGATAAGGACAAATATGTGCTAAACTGGCTGAGATAATTATATAATTAAAGTTCCAATTGTAACAGGGATAATACAAGCTTCTTTTATTCAAATGGTTTGTTACTACAACTTATAAAATATAAGAAAAATGTCTTCTTAGGAAATTTGGAAACCATACTAAAAAAAAACTTGATATTATTATCGAGTTGCTAAAACTAACTCTTGAACCATATCTATCTTGACCATATGAAACTGTCTATGATATTGTAGGGGTATTAATTAGGTGGAATTAGAGAAGTTCTTGGTTTTTAATACCCTTTGGGGCAACCAAAAACCATTATGTATTTGATTACATATTTTTTAATAAGCTTGTACTTTGTATTGTTCCATTGTAACCTTGAGAGTATGATAAAGCAATGGAAGTCCTGTTGAATTCTATTTATCTAAATCCTTCACAAGATAATAAACAGCATTGTAGACTTAAGTGACTGGGTCAATAGAAATTACTGAATGTATTTCAAAGTAAATCATATGTGTATATATGTATAAACGCTTTGTCGTTTCTTAGAATTATGTTGCTCGCTCCAATAACCAATCTAACGGATTATCTAAAGTCGGGTTGATGCTTTCCGCAAGTACCACCAGGAGCATCCAAACCAAATATTTCCATACCGAAAAAAACCCGCACATTAAGTTTATGCTCGCTTCTTTTTGACACTGCCGATTAATTGTTAAAACAATTTCAAGATGGTAATATTATACTAAAACTAGTAAAATTTAATAGTAACATTTTTATGTAAACTAATACCAATTTATTTAGAGTATCAAGCTTGCAATTTCGGTGGATACCAAATGAAATTGCATTTAGTCTGTATATTACAGACTTCTAGTATCTGCCCTAAAAATATTTATGGCATGCGAATATATTGGGCAGGCAATACTACTAATATTTTAAACAATATTAAATAAAATATTGAAAAATATATATATCGTATAATGATATTTTGCAATTCACTGTTGGTATTTTGTCGTGATTTCCAACATTGAAAATATTAAATCGACATCTGTCCTCGAGGCTACTTCTATTTATTTAGTAAGTAAGCCAACATACCATTTTAAAATGGTATGTTTTGATATTTTCAAATAGTGAATTGCAAATATTACGATATGTGCTTGGTGCAATCTAAGTAAATTGAGTCAAAGAAGTAATATTACTTTTCTTATAACTAGTTTTATGTATTTTCTTGATACAAACACTATGTCTCTTTGGCTGTAACTTTGTATGGATATAATTCTGAAGATTTCGAAGATTTTTAATCAGCAATGGGCTTTTAATAGTTTTAATTCGAAGACAATTAAGAATTTGTCAAACTTATGCCTACAATAATACAGTAAAAATTTAAAACTAGAGCATCCGACATATTTCTTTATTTCTAGCTTTTTTGGCAGTTGGCTAAGTGCAGAAATAGAAATAATATTCAAGTAACTCTTAAGAAGTACCGGCAAATTCCACACATTGAATCTATGCTTGCTAATTTTTGATTCTGAGTATTAATTATTAAAACAATTTTCAATATAGTAATATCATACTAAAACTAGTTAAATATTTAGTGTACCAAGCTTGCAATTTCGGTGGATACCAAATGAAATTGCATTTTGTCTGTATTTTACAGACTTCTAGTATCTGCCCTAAAAATATTAATAGCATGCTAATATATTGGGCAGACAATACTAATAATATTTTAAACAATATTTAACAAAATATTGAAAAATATTTATATCGTATAATGATATTTTGCAATTCACTGTTGGTATTTTGTCGTGATTTCCAACATTGAAAATATTAAATCGACATCTGTCCTCGAGGCTACTTCTATTTATTTAGTAAGTAAGCCAACATACCATTTTAAAATGGTTTGTTTTGATATTTTCAAATAGTGAATTGCAAATATTACGATATGTGCTTGGTGCAATCTAAGTCAAAAAAGTAATATTACATATAACTAGTTTTATGTATTTTCTTGATATATTAATAAGTATATCCATACACAATGACAGTTAAAGAGTATAGTATCTCCATACACATTTGCAGTCAAAGAGTATTGCATCTCTTTGTCTGTAATTGTGCATGGATATACTTCTAAAGATTTTGCAGATTTTTGGTCAGCGTTCAAAATAGTTCTTAATTTCTAGCTTCTATGTCAGTTGGCAAAGTGCAGTTATAGAAATTACATTCAAGTTGCTCTCAAGCAATAATATTCTATGCTTCCTTTTTGAACCGCTTTTTAATCCTTATGAAATGGAATTTCTTTATAACCAATTGAGTATTAACAAATTAAAGCTAGTAATATAATAGCACACTTCGTGCTGCTTTCGTCACTAGCGCGGACTGCCGTCCGCAGTGATTAGCTTCATTTTTTTACTTCATCTTATACTTTTGTATTTGGTGTGTCAATCTTGCATAATTGATTAGTTGGTAATATGCATTTAGTCTGTTTATTCTACACTTGTAGTATCTGCACTAAAAATATTTACGGCATGCAAATAAATATATTAGGCAGAAAAACTACTAATATCTAAAGCAATATTGGCATATATTGCAAAGTGCTTATATTGAAAAATGATACAGACTTGTAGTGTCTGCCTGTAAAGAGTATTTATAGCATGCATATATATTTGGCAGTAAAATATTTGTATTGTTAAACTATCGATATGCTCTTGCTGTAATCCAAATACATAAAGTATAAAGATGTTTCTGTACTTATTAAATAAATGTATATTTATGTACAAATTACACATAATGCAATTCATTTATTTTCTTTGGCTCTAATTTACATCAGAATTAACTATGGAATAAAAAATCGTCCCATGTTTAGTAAGAGTAAAATAAAAAGTTCTTTAATTTGCTTAACGTTTATAAAGTTGACCCGTACTTTTTATATAATACAACAAAATCTACTAGAAAACTACTATTATGAAGAATACGAATATCTATATTTTTTTTATTAAAAATTTAATGACTTTTTAAAAATTTCAGTGCAATAAGAAGCAAAAATAAAACACCAATGTCTCTGAAAGAAAAGTATAGTTTTTCCATGTACATATAAATATTTGGACCAAACAACACAATTCATCATAAGTCTACTAGTCGGATTGCCACAAACATTAAGCCCAAAGCTATCTCTTACAATTGGCAGCAATAATCTACAAAAGTTCAAAATTCTGCATTCTGTGATTTATATCTTAGCTTTTAGCCAATTGCAGTGATTTAAAAAACATCTTAAAAAGTTAAAACCTTTATAAAGACATATTTATAAAGCAGTTAAATTTACACTAGTTGAAAATATACATATAAAAATATATATATGAAAATATAGAAGAATATGGATCTCATCATCCACGAAATGGAGTCTTACGAAATTTTATACTTTAAATTTTCTACAAATCGGTGAAAGTGAATAGGATAATAGTAAACAAACTAAGTAACTACGTTAAAATCGTAAAGTACGATAGATTAATGTGCAATGCAAACTTTTAGGTAGAGGTTATAATTTTAATTCTCCATAAGTCTAAGACTTGAAAAGTATAAACAAACATATATACATACGTTGAAATAAAATAATACGAAACAATGAGTAAAATAAATATCAAATTGACTACAAATGAAGTTAAAATTCCCATTTCGGATAGGGTAATATATTTATCTTGAAATAATTCCTACACTAAATAATTAATTATATTTATAATACTTTGCTATATAAATATGGAAAATTATTATTTATTTGATTTGTCTTAGAGATAAGTAAAGAAATGTGCGAAACTGGCTGAGATAGTTATAAAATGAAAGTCCCAATTCTGATAGGGATAATACTAGTTTCTTTTATTCAAATGGTTTATTATTTAAAAAATATAAAATATATGTCTTCTATGTTATATTAGGAAAATTGGAAACTTTACGAAAACAACGATTGGTGTAATTATCAAATTGCTAAGACTTACTCTTGAAACATATCTATCTTGACCATACGAAACTGTCTATGATATTGTACTGGTATTAATTCCCTTTTGGGGCAACCAATAACCTTTATGTATTTGATTACATATTTTTTTAATAAGCTTGTACTTTGTATTGTTCCATTGTAACCTTGAGAGTATGATTAAGCAATGGAAATCCATTTGGATTCTATTTATCTAATTCCTTCACAAGATAATGTACACTTCAGTGACTGGATCAATAGATTTTTATGTACGATATTACTGAATGTATTTAAAAGTAAATCATATGTGTATAAATGTATAAACGCTTTGTCGTTTCTTGGAATAATTTTGCTCGCTCCAATATCCAATCTAATGGATTATCTAAAGTCGGGTTGATGCCTTCCACAAGTACCACCAGGAGCATCCAAAAAAAACCCACATATTTAATTTATGCTCGCTCCTTTTTGACACTGCCTATTAATTGTTAAAACAATTTTCAATATAGTAATATTATGCTAAAACTAGTAAAATCTTATTTTTACGTAAACTAATACCAATTTATTTAGTGTACCAAGCTTGCAATTTCGGTGGATACCAAATGAAATTGCATTTAGTCTGTATTTTACAGACTTCTAGTATCTGCCCTAAAAATATTAATAGCATGCTAATATATTGGGCAGACAATACTACTAATATTTTAAACAATATTAAACAAAATATTGAAAAATATTTATATCGTCGTATGATATTTTGCAATTCACTGTTGGTATTTTGTCGTGATTTCCAACATTGAAAATATTAAATCGACATCTCGAGGCTACTTCTATTTATTTAGTAAGTAATCCAAAATACCATTTTAAAATGGAATTTTTTTATATTTTCAAATAGTGAATTGCAAATACTACGATATGTGCTTGGTGCAATCTAAGTAAATTGAGTCAAAAAGTAATATTACTTTTCCTATACTTACTGTGACTGTAATTATGAATGGATATACTTCTGAAGATTTTGCAGAATTTTGGTTAGCGCAGAAAATTTAACGCACTTTAAAAATTTTCTAAAGTCTTCAGCTAAATAATGAACAGTAAAACTGGTCAAATTGTTGACTAAGTAATGCAGTGAAAATGTTTAACTGAAAACTGAAATATTTCTTTATCTCTAGCTTCTATGGCAGTTGGAAAAGTGCACTCGTAGAAATAATATTCAATTAAAGCTGTCAAGTAATAATATTCACGGTTTTTGGAACACCGAAAAACTGCTCAAATTAAATATAGACTGCCTTTGTGAACCGTTTTTTAATTCTCATGAAATAGGTTTTTGTTATAACACTTTTCAAATGAGTAATAACAAAGTGAAGCTAGCAAACTAATATATTATGTTACATTTTTACTTTACCTATACTTTTATATTTGGTCTGCCAATCTTGCATAATTGTTTAGTTGCAAATATTCATTTAGTCTGTATATTCTACACTTTTAGTATCTGCACTAAAAATTTGTATAGCTTGTATTGGGCTGAAAGCGTTACAAAGCGTTTATATTTAAAAATGATATCGCATCATGAACAAAACAAAAATGTCGATAGTCTTTATATTAAAGAATTGTAGTGTCTGCCTGTAAAGAATATTTATAGCATGCATATATATTTGGCAGGAAAGACTACTAATTAAATTAAAAGAATAACAATTTTGTAAAATATTTGTATTGTGAAATTATCAATATGCTCTTGATACAACTCAAATATATAAATTACAAAGTATATGTACGTTAATTCATTAAATAATTGTATATTTATGTTCGACTGTATAACAACAAATTACACAATGCAATTTATTTATAGTTATACTTTGGATATTTTCTTACATCTGAATGAACTATGGAATGAAAAACCCTCCCATGTTTAGTACGAGTAATACGAAAAGTTCTTTAATTCGCCCAAATTTTATTAAATTGACCCGCATTTTTTATAATACAACAAAGCCTACTAGAAAACTACTACAACTATGGCCAATACGAGTATGCGAATTTTTTTTTATTGAAAATTGAGTATGTATTTTTTTAACAACTTCAATGCAATATGCAACCAAAAAATATTCTATGATTATGAGAAATTAAAGCAAACGTTGACTTAGGTAGGAGGGCGAATAACCAAATACACGTTTATATTCCCTTTTACCAAACATTTGAATTTGATTTTCCATTAAACAAAGAACGCAGTTCCCACTTGGGTAGGATAATACTGAATCTTCTTTGACCTTACGTGTTTATTCTTAAGAATTTTCTTTGTGGCAATAGAATACAAAGTCCTTAAAATGGTAATACTTATTCTCTCTGCGAATCTAAAATCCGAAAATTGACGAATAATTGTCCGTAATGAAGTAAAATATTAAATAATATGAACATGTCTTTATTTTTAAAGTGCTTTCAGACGAGGATTTTTTAACCGACACTTTTTGTCAAAAAACTGTCGGTGTCGTGTAAACACACAAAATTTTAAAGTGTCGGTGAGAAACCGACGCTCACCGATGGAAATAGAACACGTTCTATTCCATCGGTTTTTTGCGTCGGTTAAACCGTGCCAGTAACATCAATACGTTAACATCGCACTTTTTTGGTATTTTTTTGTGCTTTTCGGCAAAAATAAAGTGTGCGCGAACAAAAATTGTGTTGAGTGTGACCAGCTTCCGTGAAAAAAAAACCGACGGGATTTTGGTGTGAACACCGATGCGAATAGTGTGAATGGCAACACTCACCGACGGTAAAAAAGTGTCGGTTAAAAAATCCTCGTCTGAAAGCAACTTTAATGAAATTTCTTTTTTTTGGGTTGGAGTAATTTGAAAGCTTTTCTTAATTTTAATGTTGTGATCTCAAACTACCCTATTACAAAGTGTCTTCTTAACTAAATCATTAGACATGCATACATGACATTCATTATGAACTAAATTATCAAAAGTTCCCAGAGGACATTAATATTTTTTTCTGAAATTATATGATCTAAAACTTATATGTGTCCTTGATTTAAGACCTATGATTTTGATCACCTTGTTAGGTAGGGGCGAAACGAATATTATGGTCTTAAACTAACTGCATAATAAACATTTAATTTCATAGTTTGCGGTTGGAATAATTGGAAATCTTCGTTTAATTGTAATATAATGAAACTAAATTTAAGATAGCTTCAAGACTATTTTTATGGGAAATCATATATCTATTCATCAAATGCCATATTATGAAAATAATATCGACAAAATATTATCTAATTTTGCACAACATAATGACACAATACACAATACATTTTATTAATTTAAAATATGTCAACTTTTTTGATTTAAGTGGTCAATGAATTGTTTTTTATTTGTTATTTTTTAGCTGACTTCAGTTACAAATTTCTTTTATGACTGCATCTTATTTTGTGAATTTAATTTAATTCGATGCTTTATTTGTTTTTGTTTGGGATCACTAACAACAAATAACTTATACTTTGGTCAGCAACTTATCAACAACTAATGCTTCAAATGCATATTCGAAGAACCAATTTTGAATTTGGCAAAGGCTATTGAACGTCGATTATTTTCTTATCAACCTGAAAATGATTATATGATTGGCCCGCATTTAGACATTTATATTACTAAAAGTTAATTCCCATCAATCATGCTTGGAAAACAAATTCATCGTCGGTTGAGAAGAAATACTAGTGGCTTCGTGATTTTACGGCAAAATGGAAAGTTTTATAAACGAAATACAATCTGGAGGAACTAGGAAATTATATAGGAAACCCCTTCACTAAACAACATACAACATACATATCAACTACAAAAAAACCTGGCCAAAGTGCTTAGAAACTAAACTATTTCCTTATATCTAATCAAATTTAAATAACGATAAATGCAAACATTTTAAATATTTTTAATTCTTATAATCATAAACTTGCCATCAAATATTGAAGTATTTCTGAATATATATAAAAATAATAATATTATGCCAATGATCCATGTTCTATTAAAAGAAAAAGAAATAAATATAAATTATAACTTTCCAAACGAAAAGAAAAAGAATAAAGAAAAATTAAAATGGAAAAATAAACAGAAAATAAATTATTAAAGGAAATGATTTAAAGGAGAAAAAGAAACAGAATAAAAAAATATAAAAAAAAGAAACAAAGGAAAAAATATAAAAAAAGAAACAAAGGAAAAATATTAAAAAAAGAAACAAAGGAAAAAATAAAAAATATAAAAACAGAAACAAAGGAAAAAATAAAAAAAAGAAACAGAAAATAAATTATTAAAAGAAATCAATATAAGTTCTAACTATCAAAGGAAAGAAAATAAAAATGAATAAAAAAAAATAAAAAGGAATTAAATTTTTAAAACAAATTATTAAAAGTTGTTACTATACAAATGGTTTAAGAAGAAAAAGAAAAAAGTACAAGAAACACAGGTTTATAGCTATCGTAAATAATATGAAAACTTTAATTACTGAATCGTCAAAAACAATTTACAAATAAAATATACAAAAATAAATGAAATGGCAGTTAATCAAAATATGAAAGTAGAAGTTGGCAACTAATAAATTGGATAAACAAAATATATACGCCTCGGATTTAGATCCCAAAACCATTTAAAAAGTAACTGTATTTGAAATTAGAACGATAAGTTCCCTGAATTAATGGCATACATGGGTTTCCGCTTTTCCAATACTGGAACGACTTGATGTTATCAGTTTTTTGACTTACTACATTTTCATGTTTGGTTCTTGGCCTTCTGTCCATCTGTTAATATCGAACGTGAATAGTTTTGAATTTCCTTTTTAAAAAAATTATATGCAAAGTGATTTTAAGTGGATTTAATGTGGAAACAAATAGCACGGTATGACTGGTTTCTAAACAATACTTAAGTAAATTTTAAAATGCAAATTATGTGTTTGGCTTTCAACTACATCTTGCTTTAAATATGTACATTCATGTGTAATCCTATCACACACCGAAAACAATCTTCACTTCTTTTAAATTTCTTATATTTTTATTGTACGTATATTAAAGCCATTTAGATTTCTACTTTTGTGTATGCACTTTTACTCTCTATTATTTCATTTGTGTTCTAACCAAAGTTTTACTAAAATAGTTCTGTTGAATGATTGACCCGTTTTTTTTTTTTAAGTGTACAGATGTACAGTGTCAGGATATCTGTTTTTTTTTTTCAATGTTTACTAAAAACTTTTTATTCTAAAAAGCACACAGCACAGACAGGCAAGTTAACATAATAGTTTTTGTGTTTAGCTTAAATTAACATCTATACTCCAATATATATTACAAATAGTAAATATGCAAGAAAGTTTTAGAAAATAACCTATCCACTAAAGTGCAATTTTCAGTAATGATTTAATTTTTAAACACTGTTAACACCTACGTTTCGTTATACCAAGTTTTGTTTTTTTTTTTTAATTAACACTATCTAGGACATATTTTTTTTCTGCTATTATTAACACACACGAGGAAAATAATGCAATAATTTCAACTAGGAAAAACAGTTATTAATTTTTATATTAAAACATTTTTTTTTATAAAAGCAAGCAAGCAAGCAACAATATAGTTTTTATCCGATAGATATCAAAAATCTTTTCATAAATATAAGGAAAATAAGGCAATAATTACAACTAAGGAAAACAGTTAATAGTTTTTATTTTAAAACATTTTTTTTAATAAAAGCAAACAAGCAACAATAGTGCTTTTATCCGATAGATATCAAAAATCTTTTCTTAAATATATTAAATTATTCTAGATAAATCTTAGAAAAAAAGGAATTTTTTTTTTTTAATTTTGCATCTTATTAAAATTGTCTATATAAAAACCTTTAAAAAAATATACTAATCATTTCGATTGTTAATGGGTCTAACTAGTTTAGTTAGCAAAAATAAAAAAGAGACCCATTAACACATTCGAATGTCACAGCAAACTTCTTTCCCAAATCCTCAAAAGAAAAGTCGTACGACAAATGAGAAGCATCTAATTTTCGGGTGAGGTTATTGATGCACTTCTCTAATCCTAGTATCACAATAAATAAAAGTTTACCCTTCGGTAGTGCAACTACCAACAAAATTAACCTCACCCACCAAATATATGAACAAAGAGAACAAATATTTAAAATACATAAAACTCGAACGAAGATGACTTGAAGTGGAAGAAGGGGAGCTGCCTGAAGGAAGTCCACCTACAAGGCTCCTCTTCCAAACCATCCCTTTATTGGAAAGTAAAGCTGACTGGACGAAGGGGAGCTCGTGAGATGTCGTCGAGCAGTACAACCTGAAGGAAGACCACCTGGACAAGGCTCCTCTTCCAAACCATCGCTTTACGGGTCAATCTGCAGCTGCTCTTGAGGGTCCATCTGAAGAAAGGCGAACAATTTTAAATAAATATGAAAAATATGCATTTGTTAATAAATGAATTGTATTGATAATATGGCTAAAAATAATTTCTTTTCACATTGGTATGATAACTGAAGGTAAGTGAAACACTTTTGTTTATATTTGTAATTAGTTTTTATTTTTATTTATATTTGCTTAAAAAAACTGAAACAATTAATTTACGAACATAGGACTCAAAAACATTTAATTATTGACAAAAATTCCATAAGTTTTTCATTTCACATACACATCAACTAAATTAATTAATTGCATTACAATTGTTGTGATGTTCATTGCAGCATTCATTAAAATAGACAATTAAAATGATTTATAAAATCGACTTTTGAATATAAAAATCACTTATACTCTAATGCTTAGCGTTCACATTCAAATGAAGTCCACGGCCAAATTGCACCTGCAAATTGCAAATTGATGGGCGTGGCCCTCTTACACACACTTTTGCAGTTGGCCATACACAAAATACGAGTTACGCGTACTCGTACCGTAATTGGATAAAAATTCAAGCATTGCATTAACTATTTACAAAAATATTTATGTTTTGTGTATTTGATTTTGTAGTTTTTAGAAACATCGAATACATTTGTGGAGACCTTTTTTTTGTTATTATTTTGGAACATTGATAACACGTTTATGCTGCGACAAGGAAAGATAACGTCAAACAGACAACAGAAGGAAACTATTGGACCACAATTGCAAATGGGAACGACTGGTCTATAAAGTGTTGTAGTTTAACAATTGCAAAACAAAAAGAGCCAAGCGATTAATTAACTGAAGAACGGAAATAAATGTTCTATGATCTGAACTTTTGGGGATGCGGCTTAAAACTTTTCTCTTTGACAATTGAATTATTAAGATTTTTTTGGTTTTGTTATCCTTACGTTTTTTGTTTCGTTTTGAGTGTCAATTGATTTTATTTTTGTCTTACGTGTTTAAAATGCAATCTCGCTTTAATTGTTAGTTGATTTTCTTTTTGTTATTACATATTTACTTATTAAAAGCTGACAACAAATTGAAATACTTATTGATAGGTACACTCAAAAATATTTATGCATATGTTAGTTATCCTTGCTGCCCAAGGCCCGTGCCTGCTGCTCAACTTTGGGGCTCTTTCGACTCCGACTCCGCTCGAGCTGCTCTTTGCCTACGGCTGCTAGTGTCATATATAACCATGTATAACCATTAGATACCTTGCCATTTACTTATTGATTTGTCTTGTCCTGGGAGTGTCGGCTCTCTTTTACATAGCTACATACATACGTGGAGTTCAAGTGCCTTTTGCCTATTGCGTTTGCATGGGTTTCATGGTTCGAGTGTTCTCTTTATAACTTTTGCATTACGGTATATTATCTGGTAGTTAGTTTGTCTGTTCGATTCTCCAGCTAAGTTTATATGTATATATTTATATTCGTAGTACTTATCAAGTAACTCTTATATTCAGTTAGCCAGCGCACTTGCCTATGTAGTTTATATTTCATTTGCCCAAAACTTTTAGCTAACTAGCAATTAGTTACATATGTTTACACCGCGTACAATTTTTAAATTGCTGATCAATTCGCATAACATTCGTTATTTACATGGGAACGCTTTTTGTTTACTTATTAATTTCGACTAGTTATTTATGTAATTATGTACCTTGAAAAGGCTTCTCGATTTTCGGAATTGTTAGTTACTTGCAATCCGCATTGGATTTGATTTAATTATTTTCATTTTTTAAAGGGCACAATTGTTTTGTGTGTAAATCGCTATGTAATCTCGAGGGGGGGAAAATGCTAGTTTCTGAAATCCTTTGGATACACTGGTTTTAATCGGTTTATCTCCAATGCCTGCCAGTTGTTCTTGCGCGTTTCATAAGAGCTAAGAGATTTTATACAGTTGTTTTTGTTTATTCTAGACCTATATCACCGCTTAATTGCCTTAAACACTCTAATTATTTTAGCATTCCTTGCTGATGTATTTGTTGTCTTTGTTTGTTTCCTTGGTTGTCATGTGTGTCTTTAGAAATTAGTTGATTGATTATGAACGTGAGTGCTGCTACTTATTTAATTTTTGAAGATCCCGAATACTTCATTTAATTCATCCATCCTTTCATTTCATTTTACTTTCATATGTCTGCTAAGATGTATATTAGCTAAGTATAATGAATCTCCATCATATATCAATTTTATATATATGTATATAATGTGATGTATGTATATTTTGCAAGGTATTAATTATGTATTATGAAACCAATGTGATCCTATGCAAAATTTTAATATATTATTATGTTTTCTTCATATACGAATGTATAATTATGCTTATCATGTAATATTATTTGCACTGTACATCAAAATATATGTGTACGCAATGCCTTTATATTTTGTACAATTTGAAAACAATACGAAAACTAATTTAATGTAGTTACTAGAAGGTTATTTCTCGTCTTAGTATTTTTTGTGTGTACTTTTGTTGTAGGAAACATTTTGGAAATGATATAAAAAAATAAATGCATTCAACATTATTCTTTTCCGTTTTATTTCAGCATACGAAACGAAATAGCTTTTAGCTGATATTCGTTTGTATGTATGTTTAGTTGTTCGGTTTCATTATTAATTTAACTTTTATGCAGCGCCTTTCATCTTTTCTATGCATAATTGTATTACAAATAAATAGCGTTTTTGTTGCATATGTCTATAATTATTTAATTGTCAGCGCTACATTTAGCAATAGGCGCGTTTTACTAGGCCTAATACAAACAGCGCTTTCTCTAAGGCTTTATTGCAAACCATTTTTTGTTTTTATTTATTTTCTTGCATTAAATATTGTTTTCGATTTCTAATATAATATAAAATATCAAGTTAAATACAAGCACTCTTAAAATTAAACAAAAAATAGGGTGTGATCAATTAAAAAACAAATAAGTTATATACAGCAAAACATATTAGAATCGTTTGTTTACGCCTTACACATACAATATGCAATGTACAATAAGTCTTAAATGTGTGTCTTGTATACATGTTTATCGTTGCGGGAGTTTGGTTGTGGTTTTGGGTTTAGTGATGCATTTGCGGCCCTTTGGTGCCCGTATCCAAAACTGTTTAGTTCTTTAGAGAATCAGCTTTGCAGTGTTAGCCACGTTAGCATGGCAAACAGGAGCAGCCAGTTGGCCAAGTGATCCGTGCTGGCACTTGATCCCGTCTCGCCGCATTTACCTACAGAAGGATTACATTTGAATGAACATATTTAATAATTAATTCACACATTAATACTTACCAAAAACGGAAAGGTTCGCAACCAGATGATGATCCGGTGGCTTCTGTGTGCCACGATAGCAGGCATCGCCAACGACCAGCTTGGCCGCGTTGCCCTCCGTGGGCCTGTAGCTAATGCAAACGCCGTGCTTTGTGCCCTTGTGCCGTGCTATAATATAGACGGTGCTGTTCTCGCTCCACGAGCCATGGCAGGAGTACTCTGTGTAAATAAACAACAGTTATTAGCTGTATATGGCAGACAGGGATAGGGCCAGTGCTCAACTTACCTTCCTCTCCATCCACGCTGCACAGGGGACTCACATCGATTGCATTTGGCGCACTGCAACCCACCCAGAGCTGTCGTTGCGCATTGTAGTTGGTCACACAGCCGGGCACATCGCGTCGACTTCGAGCAGCTATAAAGCCCACACTAGTGTCGTTGTTGCTGCTGCTTAGAACCAAAGCTTGCTGTTGTTGCTGCTGCTGTTGCTGAGCGGATTGTTGTTGTTGTTGTTGTTGTTGTTGTTGGGGGGCATTGCGTCGACTGCGAACGGGCAGACCGCGAGTATTGGCATGCCAGGAGCTACGCTCCATGCGCTCCGCATTTCGAAAGCTCAGTGTACTGTGCCTGCAAACAAATAAACACGATTGAGCTGCAATGCTTCAATGAGTTGAGTTTACAAAATGTTCCAAATACCCCTTGTGGCCAAAATCGCCCCCAGAATCAGAGCTGCTCTCGTGATGATGATGGCCATGTCCAAGATGCGATTTGCCATTGTGATTGCGCTTGTGGCGCGTGACCAGGTAGGGCGGACCAATTGCGCCGCGCAGATTGTACAGTCCCTCCATGGGGCAAATATGCGGCTCCGGATTGCTTGCTGTGGTGGAAGATAAATGAGCGGATTTGATGAGAATTGTCAAAGCAATGTGGACTTTGCACTGCACAATATTACCCAGCAATGTAATGTAGGCCATCTTATTAAAGTCAAAGTGATCTGGCGCACAGGCATCCTCCAGACGAATGGCCGGCTTGCCCGTCTGTATCTCAATGACGTGCGTATCCCGACGGTAAAACATCATGCACATGAAGCCCGATTGACTGTAAATCAGGGTAAAGAAAGAAGACGACATGCTCAACAAGGTATCGACAGAATTTCTTATTCGGTTTGGTTTCGTTTCGTTTGGTTTGGTTTACTTACCAGCCGGTTGTATAGTGCACCACTGCCATCATTTCGGTTGAGGTCTGTTTGTTTATCTGCTCGCAAAGGGCACGTGTCTCCATGTAGCCGTTGGGCTTAATAATGTGCACAGAGCCATCACTGTAAAGAATTCGAAACGTTGCTTTTATTGGCTGTCACTTTTGGCCATCGGCGCTCTTGCCACTCACTTGGAATGATAATTGTAGACAGCGTTCCCCATAAGTGCATGCCAGTGTCGCGGACCCTTGAACCAGGCGGGAAAATCGCAGCGCTCAGCCGCCGGCGGTTTGCGCAGCGACATTATACGTGAACCAACCTGCAAAAGGAAGCAGCAGTTAAGTGAAAAGCTGGCTTAATGGTCTCAGCTGGGGTTGGGGCTGCTAGACGCGAGTTGGGGTCAGTGTTGTCAAATTTTTAAAAGCTAAAGTTGCTAGTTTTAACCTAAAAAAATTAACTAGAAATAGCTAACAATAAAACTATTTACACTTAAAGTTAAATCAATTTATAATTTGAGCTTAATTCAGGTAAATTTTTGCATCAATGGAAAGGTCATTTAAATTCCGTTTGAATGATACAAAACTTTCCTTAACCCATTGTCGACGTACAATTTAGTCTACTTTTGAAACTTGTTTTCTCGTGTTTAAACAAAAAATGTTTTGATTATTTCTCCAGTGACTGCAAAATTTTTTTTTTCAAAAATCTCTTCGCTAATATTTTTTTTATAATTTTTTAAAAATTGCTTAAAATCTATTTTTATTTGGCATTTTTTCCTCGTTTTCATACAAAATAGTCATTTTTTAATATTTTCAAAAAATGATAAAAAAAAAAAAAAAATGTTGCAGTCACTATTAAAATTGTTAGCATCAAAACATTTTTTGTTTAAATACGAGGAAACGAATTTCAAAAGTAGACTAAATTCTACGTCGACAAAAATGCTACATTTTCAATAGGTATCTTTATATTTATGGATAAGTTGTAATATTTTGACTAAAACAGCTGTTAAACTTAATTTTTTAACATACCTTTACTTTTCTGAAGAATCTTAAGGACTACTTCTTAAGATTCTTCAAATAAGTAAAGAAATGTTAAGGACTACTTCTTTAGATTCTTCAAATTAGTAAAGATATGTTAGCTAGATAGGTGAAAATTGTAAGGAATAATTTTTTTTTCTAAAATATCTTAAGATTCTTCAGATAAGTAAAGATATCTTAGAAAAAAAATCATTACCTTAAATTTTCATTTATCTAGCTACTGCATTTACAAAAAAGTAAACTGTAGCTATAAAATGGCTAGAATGACAACACTGTTTGGGGTTGTTGCTCGTGTGTTACGGTCGCTGTGCAACGGTCTCTATGCTTACCTCGGCGCTGTCTAAGCCATTGCAAGTGGCGTCGCCGGATTGTGCCAGCTTATACTCGGCATCTTTGGAGCTCAGCATGCTGGGACCGCCTGTGAGGGTTATAAAAGCTCAGACGACAATGTTCCAACTCTGTTTGCAAGGCGATAGCTTACCCATCAGCGAGGAGATTTTCTCGTAAACAAAGCAGCGATAACGTTCCTCATTCGAAATGGCATGATGATGCGACACAAGACCGACCAAATAGCGTGAGTTGCCATCCTTCCAGGTCGCCAGGCATGTCAGCTCCTCAACTGCAATGGAATACGAGTGCGCTTTAGCAACAATACCCCGAATCAACGGCATCGACAGCGGCTTACCCGTGCTCTCGGTGCCCTGGACATCGGGACAGGCCTGAAAACTCAATAGCAGGCGACTCTCTTCGGTGCAGCTCTCAATATTCGACACTGGGGATTTGCACTCGCCGTGGCCGCGATTATACGTGAATATAAAGGGACCTGGAAGCACAAGACAAGACAGGCAGCATTGTGAGTCATTGCATTGAAATAATTGGATTATAGCAAGAGAATTGACAACCGCCAATCAATCGCTGGACTGACGGAGTGTGGAGGACTTACCCTTTAGCGGACATTTGACCGGCTCGGCGCTCTCACGGAACAGCGAATAGAGCAGAGCATCGCCCGGAATTTGATCGCAGAGATTCTGTAAAGTCTCACGGCCCTTGCAAAAGTCTGGGGGACATGATTATTTTAAAAGCACACATAAAAATACAATTAATGCAAATCGCTAAACAAGTTGTCGCAGACAAACACAGAGAAAGTAGTAGAAAGAGTGGTAGTAGGAGGAAGTGGAGTAGTATGTAAGTAGTAGTAGTAGGATTAATTAGAATAGTAGTATGTTGTATTTAGTAGTAGTCAGAGATAGTAGTAGATAGTAGAAGCAACACATATAGGTGAGTTTAGGATTAAATGAAAAAACAATTCTACAGAAGGGCTAAAGAGTTTTTTGGTTAAAATCATTTTCGAGCACCACAATGGAAGCTGCTCCGAACTCGAATCCCAGCGACTTTTATAAAAGAGATAAATTGTTCCATCGTCAAGAATGCCATTTAAATTACACAGATATTTGTTTAATTAAGTGGCCGCTTGTTGATGTTGCTGATGCTGAGAAAATTGCGCAAAATAAATGGCAATGGTCGAAATGATACTTGAGAAAAATCAGCAAACTGTCGCTTCTTGGGATCCTCGAGCAGCTTCGAGTGCGGCACAATGAGAAACAACAACAATTTCTGTTGAAAATGTGTATAAACTAAAAGATACATAACTAAGGAATACGTTTACATTTAACTGAAAACTGAAACTGAAAACAAAAAGACAAGAGTATTTTCTGCTTCTTTAAGCTGAGACAATGTCCGAAAAAATGTTTCTCGGTTGCATTGCTTAACTTTTTTATGTTGTGTGAGTAAAAAACGAACTGAATAGCACAACACGTTAATAACCAAAAACTAACAAAGAATCTTTAAAAAAAAAAACTGTAGAAAATAAAAACATCAGATGTTTGGTGTTTTTGTTACTCCTTTTGGGCGGAGCAACAAAGCAAACAAAATGTTGGTCATTAAAGTATTTGTAGCTAAGGGCATTCAAAACATTTAAACAATAAACTCGTTGTAAAATGAATACATAAGAGTAATAATAATAGGTATAATAATGATAATAATAAAATATACATATACTCGTATGCTAAATTATTAAGAGTACTTTGATTTGCATTTGCAAATATTTGCGTAGATAGTTTTTTTTTTCTTTTTTGTTGATTTTATCTTTGGTAAAGGGTCCTCTCTTTTTAGAAATTTTGGAGTTGTATTTTTTTTTTCTTTTGGAGTTGTTATATCCGTTTCTTTTAATATACATACATATAAATATGGTTAAAAAACCCATAAAACATACAGGCATAGATAACAAACAAATGTTTACAGCTAAAAAGGCACAACAAACAATTTTGGAGCTTTGATTTGAGTTCCTCTACGCATAAATAATAATAATAGTAATAATAATATTGTACTAGTATAACAACAAGCACACGCAGAGTGTTGAAAAGTACTCGAAAGTTGATAAACTAAACAAAAAATATAACAAAATTATATGTACAGGGTGTTCTTTTTGGTTTTTAAATGTAGAAGCCAGGGCATACAAACAAACATATGTGTGTGTGTCTGTCTTTGTATCTGTAACTTTGTATCTGTGTCGTGTGTTTGCATTTGTTTGTGGGTGTGAGTTCTTGTTGGCCAACTCTTGTGGCTCTTTTGAGTAATGATTGTAATTAAGTAGCAACTACACTTTATGAAAAGCAAATGGTATAACAAGGCTCAGAATGGGCGTGGTGTGTTCAAGGTGTGTGTGTGTGTGTGTGTGTGGGAGTGTTTGTTGGTTGGTAACTACTACAGAGAAGCGTTTGTTGCTGAGTATCATGACAAGGCAAAAATACGAGGGCATAAACATAAAAAATAAACTATATGTAATATTTTGTACTTGTTTTTAATTTGTCTTCTTTTTTTTAAGGTACTTTATTGTTATTATTTTTTTGTTCGGACTGTAACACACACAAACACAAACACACACACACACATATATGTTAATAGAGGTATGTATTATATGTATTGTAGCAGGACTACTAAGGTTACAGTTCATACAGTAGTCCATAGTTATAACGCACACGCACAAACAACACTTAGAACGAACGAACGAACGAACGAACGGAATGAAAAATGACACACATCTAGTTTAGGATTACACACCGAAAACGACAACGAAAATTAATGAAGAACCGAAAGCAGAAATTGTTGAGTTTCATGTTTAAATTACATTAATTAAATAACACACATGTATGTTTCAGGTATATGTATTATGTACACAAAATTAACAACAAACAACACGAAACTTAACTGAACAGAACACACACAAAAAATAATACCGACAAATGATAAAGATAATAACAAATGAAAATCAGTAGTCGACACTAACTAAAAGGTACAAACACGGACACACACATATGGTAAGTAAGTAAAAAAAAAGGAAACAACAACACGGGAAAAAGTGTGGAACTCATAGAGCGAATAGTAGTACAAATAGTAGTAGGGTAATAGTTAAATAGTAGTAGGTTGTTTTTAGGTTTAGGTAGAATGTAGTAAGAAGAAAGTACAACAAGTAATTGATAAATGAGAGACAATTATACTAGCGGTCACCGGGCAGCCCATCCCAACATTTCTTTTATCATCATGTACAATGTGTATACAAAATATATATTGTATATATATATAAATATATAATTTGCTTCTATTTTCTTTTTTTTTCTGTTTTCTGTTTGTTTGGTTCTTCTTTTCTTCTTTGATTTGTTATTCAATTTTCATTTCGAGACAGAAAATAATGTATTTAAAAAGTTCAAATTTAGCTGAATTCCATTTTTAATTTTAGTTCGTTTCTTTCCAAATTGACAAAACAAAGTGTGACAGAGAATAACTGAAATGAATGAGGGTATATTTACTTTATATACAAAATGTGTTTTAAAATTTTTTTTTTTGTAAAACAAAATTTTTTAAGCGGCAACTGAAAAAATTGAGGAATTTGTGGACTTGCTGGGAAAGGCGAGGGGAGCGGACAAATGAAAATTAGATGATACAAAAAAACCGTTGGAAAATTGTTAATGCAATTAACATGTTTATTATATTTATATGATTTCCAAAGAAGCGCATTAGTTTGATAAAGATTTCCCGAATACTAAGGATGCCATTAACTCAAAGCTAAAAATGTATTTACATTAAGTATTTTCTTGTTATGAGATAATTTTCGATCAGATCGGATTCTCATCAAGTTTTTAGCAAATAAAATATATATATATACATATCGTAACATGCAGTTTTTAGCTATTCTGGAAATCATATTTAAACTTCGCTCGTGCCGAAGTTGTCGATGTTTCACTCGCGCATGGGAATTGATTTACTATACAAAATTTGGGCGATGATTTCACGGTCATGATGATGATGATGATTTCGTTTGTTAGCAGTGGATTAATATAAACATTATTAATTAATTAATAATCATGTACAAGGTGTTATTAAATTCTTATCCAAAAACAAAATCAATCGAAGCGCTTCAATTGGTGACAACAAACAACAGTTGAAAATAATTAAACAACAAAATCAAATGAATCAAGTATAAGTATAAGTATTTATTAACAAACAAACAAACAAACACAATAAATATATCTGTACAAGAGATGGAAGGAGTCTTTATTTACAGCGTGTGTTCTTGTTGTTGTTGTTCTTGTTGTGGTTGTAGTTGTAATATCCTTAGAATTTAGTTGATTTTTATTATAATACACAATTTATTAATGAAGTTTCTTGTTTCTGTACACAATCCTTGACAATAAGGCAAGGAAAAGAAAACTCTTGTTAAGTGAAACGAACATAGACCCGAAAAAATCATCATAAAACGTAACAAAACAAGGCATACAAATTAAGATGAATGAGGTTTATGGCACGAATTTCTTATACATACCGATATACATATACATATGTATATAGTATGTATGCATGTATATACATACGTAATTTATAAACAAAATTGACAACGGAACGAACCGAGCGACAACAAATTAATAGAACAAATGACAACGAAAACGAGCAAAAAATGAATGAGCACATAAAATATTGCATAAATAAATGAAATGAATTGAAATGAAAATGGCAATGTGAACAACTTATATATATATATAAATATATATAGATTATATATACAACAGCGCCAACAAAAACAACTGAGTGAGAGAGAGAGAGAGAGTTGTGGAGATAGGAAAGAGAGCGAGAGACACGCGAAATTGGTTGACACCCTGGTCGCAAACACGCGGCTCACAGCTCCGACAACGGCTTGGGGTCTGTACTGTTCTGTTCTGGAGTCCCTAGGTAAATACGGTGTTCGCTTTTTTTACTTCCTTCCTTATATATATATATAGTATATGCATTGCGAAAACTGTACCGACACACGCAGAGAGCGACCCCCTTCCCCAAAAAAAAGGGGGAGCGCATAAAAATGCCGAAAAAAAACTATAAAAAATAATATAAAAGTGGCTGTTGGCCTGACCTGTTCGCTTCGTGGTACGACCAACAAATTACCCAGTCAACGTGCCAAAAGCAGGTTGTACCAAACACACACATACACATACACACACACACTCTGCCGTGCGTACATTTCTGTAGTTGTTGCTGTTGTTATTGGCAAGCATAAAAGGTATGGTAAACATTTTTACAGACATTTGATTAAATTTAAATATCCTCGCACGAAAATTGCCCCAAAAGCTGCTTTGCTACGTTTTTTAACACCCAGACAATAAAGAATCGGAAGGAAACCCAAATAGGAAACTACGAAACAAATACTCAAGAATACAAGAAAGAAAGTTTATTTACGGCACACGCCGAACTTTTGATTTTCTTGCAAATTTGGTGAGAATATATTATATAAGAGAATAACTGAGTTTTATCAGAAGATACTTATGTGAAATAACAAAAACAGTTTTCCAAACTAAAGGTTGACTTTCTGATCCAGCTGGTTCTGTTTTTAAACAGACGGACAGTAAAGCTTTAAAAAAATCTAGAAAACGATTTTAAAAACTCTATATGAAATATTCTGATTTCATCGAAATGTTTAAAAGTCGAAGTATGATCAAAAAAACCAAAAATATTTATATCCCAAAGGCTTCATGAAATCAGAAATGATTTTTACAATTTCTCTCAATTTAAAGAAAAGGAAAACTGCAGTGAAAAGAAAAGTGGAAGAAACGCGAGCGAATCACCGAAGGAACGAATAATTCAGGTAGTCAAGTAGACAGTCTGGTGAAAGCAGCAAAAGAGAAGGATGAGGATAAGAAGGGAGCACAGGGAGCACACGGCGGTGCGGAATTGCGCAGTTTTACTTAATTATTTTAATTATTTTTTATGCTGCCTACATTTGTGCACTCGGCGCACTCGCTGCATAGCAATTAAAATGCTGCGGCCCGACTCCGGGTCCGGGTCCGGATCTCACCATGTCCTTCATTGAATGCCCGGAGAGTTGGCGCTTCCATTTTTGAGTGGGAATCATGAAATTGGTATGCAAATACAACAACCCATCATCTGTGGCACGGCTCTATGGATATATATACATATACAGGGTGACCAGAAATAACGGAGACAAACATTTTTAACTATAATTTTACTAAACGAGAGAAATTTACCAAAGCAACAATACGTAACGATAAAGTGGATCACTAGTAGTAAGATTCTCAGCCGGTTTCGAAATGGCCTCCTCCAGCTGCCATGCAGAGGCCCAAACGTGATTTAAAATTGTTGGCCATGGGCCGCAGGTCCTCGGGAGACAGTCGGTTCCATTCCAAGAGCAGCGATTGCTTCAGCGCCTCCAAACTTTTGTGAGGCTTAGCACAGGTCCTGGCCTCCAATATCGACCACACGCTGTAGTCCATCGGGTTGAGATCCGGCGAGTAGGGTGGCCATTCAGCAGACGAGATGAAGTCCGGAAAATGGGTTTTGCACCAGTCTTGCGTCATTTTCGCCATGTGAGCCGGCCGGAGTCCTGTTGAAAAGTTCAGTCCGCATCGCCGAAGTGCTGTTGGGCCCAAGGAATTACCACGGCGTCGGGAATGTCGCGGCGGTACATTTGTTGGTTTCTTTTAACCCCTTGATCCACGAAAACCAGGGGTTTCTTGCCGCTGGCGCAAATGCCGCCCTAGACCATAACGGACCTCGGATTTTGGCGATGTTTGACAATGGCCGACGTACTCGGAGCCTCTACAGACCAGATCCAGTCGTTTTGGTGGTTGTGGGCCTGCTCGACGGTGAACAGCTTCTCATCTGTGAAAAGGATGCGCTCCTATCGCCGACCTGCGGCCCATGGCCAACAATTTTAAATCACGTTTGGGCCTGTGCATGGCAGATGGAGGAGGCCATTTCAGAGCCGGCTGAGAATCTTACTACTAGTGATCCACTCTATCGTTACTAATTGTTGCTTTGCTAAATTTCTCTCGTTTAGTAAAATTATAGTTAAAAATGCTTGTCTCCGTTATTTCTGGTCACCCTGTATATAAATATATATGTAAATATGTATTTACGAGTGTACGCAAGATGCTGCTAAAAGCGCCCACAAAAATAAAAACATAAAGAATAATATATGTATATTCGTAATTACGCCAAAAGGCAAGTAAAAACGGAAAAGGTACACACTTGTTATTGGTTAAGTAGTTGTAACTACAGCTAATGATAGGCAGATATGTATGTTGCATACACAATCCAAATTACTTATCGTGCAACATAAGCAATTATTCCGAATTATTGGAGATATCGAATTTATCAGTTCTTGTTTAACAAATCTACCTTTATGTGTTTTTGTCACGAAATGTAGTAGAAATTAAGTAGGTTTGTCAGACCCTAAAAAATAGTTTTATGTATTATAAAGACTGATTCATAAATCGATTTACTATATCTTTTAGGAACAATCGGTTTTAAATTTATGTTGATAGATTTCTTATTCAAAGTAATTTATACGACTGCATTAATGATTTATTAAACGCTTTTCATAGCATTTTAGTCGAAATATTTCTCTCAATTTTCCTTACTTTGATGAGTTACGATTAGCCGCAAATAACTCAATGATATTAATCATTAAACGAGCTCATTAAAATTAATTGTATGCTTAGGGGAAATGGAAGCACAATCATTCTTTGAATTGGTGTCAAAACTTCAGTTGAAACCCAACACAATATGCAGATAGAAGGTCGTCTGTGCACTTGCAAAGTTCAAATAATAATAGTTGGGTTGTTGGGCAAACAATTAGCATGAGAGTAGTTGTTAAGCCTATGAAAGCTTACAGTAATTGAAACTGTTAACTGCCTGCCTCTGATATCAAAATGCCAAAAATGTGGCTAAAATAAATTCAATTCAATTTAACTGAACACACAAAATGTTGCAAAATTCGATTTAAAGTGTATTCGATAAGCTGTCAAGTGTTTGCATTAAGTTTTGAATTTTGTAAGCTGCTCATTTAATCAAACGCAGCCTTTGCCCTTAGGCACACAACACACACACACAGACACACACACAGACACACACACATGCGTAACAATGTATGTATGTATGTATGTATACAGCATTCAGAACAAATAATGACATAAACCTAATAATGATACGTATTGTTAGATTGAAGCGATTGTTTTACGGACTGCTAATCAAAATAAACACTACGCCCCTCCCTTCCCTCTCTCCGTAATACACTCCCCCACTCACTGTAGCCTGACTGTCCTTTGAATTATAAATAAGACCTAAAACTCTCGTTTAATATTTAAACAAAATCAAATCAAAAAGCGAGCACAACACGCGCCAGCCAAGACAGAGACATAGGCGGACATTCAGTCATTCAGTCAGTCAGTCATTTGGTTAGTCAGTGAATGCCCCAAGTAGCTAACATTAAATTGGAGCACTCTAAACTCTTGCAGAGTGAGAGATGGATATAGAGAGAGAGGGAAGGGAACTGAGGGCGTTGGGCGCTCCATGAGCTGGCGCTTTTCAAATCGATTCAAGCCAACTGGTTGAATTGAAAACCAGAGCGGAGATTGGGTCTGGGTTTGGGTCTACTATATTGGTGACTGGTAGGTAACTGGTGTTAGTGCTGCTCGGGCACCACTTAAACTAATTTGATTTCTATTGAGGCAAACAAATAATAAATAATGAATTTACATTTCTATGCGTGCTTCAGCCCGAGTTCGAGCTCAAGCGTTGCCATGACTCTCTAGACATGGACTTGCTTTGCATTAGAGCAGCAAGTGCGAATACTTGTATGCAATTATGGTCTTAGCCTTACAATTAGTTGGCTCTAATTGCACCACCCAACACCCATCCCCACCCCCAGCGATTGCCACGGAGACATGAAGAAAAACTTTAGCACTTGACAAGCTAGTAAGCGGATTACAGCAATTAACCAATGCTTGCCATGGAAAATGGAAAATGGAAAACAGAACAGAATCGCATACACAAATGTAAACCTATATGTACCTACATTTAAGCTCAACACTGTGCAACCTGCACAAGTATCTACATATTTCAGAGGCACAGACACTTCAGACACTGCACTCAAAAGGATTGGATAACTAAAATGATACACACACACACACACATTCAGACATACACAAATTTTAAAAAAGGATCCAACTCGCTCTGTTCTGAAGTGGAGCTCAGATGTGAAAGGAATAGTGTCCAGGTCTGTAATGCACATACAAAATCACTATGTATGTAAACTGTCTGAATTTCATTTAACTTCTTCTGAAACTTCTAGTTGTGCAATTTTGGGAACAACATTTAGAGCTAAACTCGAAGGTCAGGAATATAAAGAGAATTTAAATTAATTTTTTAGATTGTTCAGACTTTTATTGCACGTATATTTCATCAAAAGAAATGTCCATTAAGTTTTTTAATAATTTAATCATTACATTTTATAATCTTTAAGCTAATTTGCTAAAAACTAGCATATAATATTATATTATATTCAAAGATATCGACAGTTTGCCTTGATATAAAATATTTTAAGCATCGAATAATGTTTTTTGCAAGATCAATTGTTCTTCGATTCTCTCTTCAAATGCCTTAACTTGACAATTTAGTTTTGAGCTTTGGACGATTTTTCGAAAAATCGATTCTTTTTTACGATTTAAACATTTCTATAATTTGGATTTCACTCCCTACACTAAAGTCACAGAGTTCACTTTAAAAACTCTGTGTACTATTCAATCAAAATGATATATTCATAACAATTTGTTTTCTTATAACCTCAAGAATAATGTTCATTTATCATATTTAAATTCTTTTCCAATTAAAATATTTCTTTGAACCTTTTGTATATATCAAGTCAATTTTTAATTGCAAATTTAAATAAACTAAAAAAAAGTATGTGCATTTACACATACATATTTATGTAGGAGTAACAATTGGTGTATTTACTGCTCAGTATTCAGTTGGTTGGTGCCAGCGCGTGAATTCTTATAAATAAATCATGTGTCGAGCGACAATGGAAAACAAAGAAATGAAATTGTTAAAAATCGGTTAGCGACAAACTGAAAACTCGCTGAGAACGTGCAAATAATTGAAGTGAACTTTAAATATAATAAAAAACAAATGTTTTTTGCCCAGCACTTGGCATTTTTGTTGCTATTTTCATTTATGCAATAAATAAATACATATTCAAAAGTATATTCAGTTTGTTGGCGCGTTCTGTGTGAAATGAATTTATGGATTATTTACAGTGAATTGTGACAGCTTGATGAAATGTCCTTGAGATTGATTACAATGAGATCCAAAAAAGATCCAGTCTGTTATTTAAGTTTATCAACAGATTAATAAGGGCTAAAGCCATCATCATATCATCGTTTAAATCTACGCATTTAGGCATAATTATTATTAATTAAAGGTGCTCGATTGGACTCTCCATAACAATATATAGTAGTATTTGTATATTTATCTAGTTGATTCGGTGCTGTGTAAAGCGTCTATTCTTTTTGGCCGGCATTTGCGAGTAGTTTGGCATGAATTTAGATGAGTTTTATTTACAAATGAGTCGAAACGACGCGTTGTCGGGCACAACTGAATACAAGTTTGGTTTTAGGTATAGTTATAAGGGATTACGGGTAAACGCTTAAAGCTCTATGTAAATACAAAAATGAATGTGCGTTTTATGTTTGCACTATGTACAAAAATGAACAAGTTGAAGACAAAACGATAACTATACAAATTGGAACGTTTAATTTGCAACAATTTCTGCATGTGGCTGACACGTTCAAATAAATACACAAAATTTCTAAATGCAAATTTTTTAAAATCCCAATCAAATGTTCTCTGTGTGTAAACTTCGGCCAACTTATTTTCTTTATGTATTTTTTTCTTCCACATATACATATATATATTTATTTAATAATCGAATGGAACTGTACAAAAGCACACACAGACACTCACACACGTAACAGTTTCTGATTTAGTTTGAGAGAGAAAAAAAAAAGGAAAAAGTAAAATCATAATTTGAACATATTTGAATATTGTATTGAAATCGATTTGTACACGTATTTGTTGTAGTTGTTAGTTAGTTTTGCTGTTGCTGTTGTAGTTGTAGTTGTAAGTTGAGAGAGTTGTTAAAAATATTGAAGTTAAAAAAAGTATACATATCATATAAATATTGAATAGAGTTTGCAAATATATATAGATATATGTATATGTAAATGTTTTGTTAAAAAATATCATTTGAACAAACAATTCGATTTGTTAAGAAAATGTTTTTGCTTTTTTTTTTTGTTTTTAATATATTTACACGATTTTTAATTATTTACAGGTAAGGTTAAAATAAATAGAGAAACAAAAACCAAGCAAAAAATTAAATAAAAAATAACATAAATTTGTTTAACTAAAGTTGGTTATACTTTTTAATTTTTGGGGTAGTAGGTTTTTGCCTTTTAGATTAGATTTACAAGTGACGCGTTGTTTCGTGACGATTTTTCATTTTATTTAACTTTTTTTTCAGTTTTTTTTCGTCAAATCTTTGTAGCTTTTTTCGCTGTATTTTGTTTTTTTTTTTTTTGTTTGTTTTAGTTCTGTTGGGACGGGTTAATCTGCTAATCCGCTAATACGATCGAAAATCGCAACTAAGTAGCTTAATTGGATTGACACTAACGATAAATAGTTCATATTGGATATTGGATAGCTTTAGTATTTCGATTGTATCTTTTGGATAAATTGCAACGTGTGTATGTTGAGAAAAATGTACAAGTCGTTTAGGTTTATTTGTTTTTTTGTCATTTATATATATACACATATATAATTAATTGTATTTTTAGTTATATACGGTTTTGTTGATTGATTTAAGGTGGGTGAGTTCGAGATTTAAGAGAGAGAGGACCCTTGCCATGTCAAAATCATTTTGTATGCAGAGTATTTGTTGTTTGGAGACTATTTACAAGTTTGGTTTGATTTGATTTTTTATTAAAATAAAGGAATAACAAACGGAAATATAAAAATAATTGTTGCTTTAAAGCCAACGCAAGTCCAAAATATTAAAACTAAATAAATACTATAAGTAATAAAATCATATAATAAAGTTACAAAATTAACGAGATACTTTTCAAAATACAAAACAAAACGAAGAGAAACCTTCAGTTTTTATGTGTTTGTCTTTTTTTCATTTTTCTTAGCCTTTCGAATGCAAAAAATCTTTTGTATTTTTGTTTTCAAAAAGAATAAAAGGTCATTATAAATATAAATGAAAATAGTTAAGAAATGCGATTAAATAATATGATTATGTTAGTCATGTTGGTTAACTGAAGAGCAGATTGAAATGTTAAAAGGTGGAAAATGAATAAAATAACTGGTATTTTGAGATAGCGAGTTAAGAGATAGAGTTTTTGTATTATCGGTTTTTAATTTTTTTTTGTTTTTTTGTTTTTTTTTTTTGCTTAAGTTTATAATAATTAAGAAAATATAAAGTTAATGCTTACAATCATTCATATCGTCATTGGATCTCATTATGTACTGATCCGATGATGATAGTCTTGAATGCCCGTTCGTATTGGGATGAGCTCCCCCCCTATGATCACTTTGTTTTATAGAGCTACGCATCGCCAGTGCAGATGGATTCGACTGATGCATATACATACTATCACCTTCGCACTCACTTTCTTTATACTGGAGCACATTTTTATGCTTCTCATAGATAACCAGGCAACGATGACATCCTTTCCTAAAAAAGTTTTTGATTGCAACGAAAAGTTTTTTGTATTGTATTTGGTTGGTTTTTTTTTTAGTGTTTATGTTTGTGATTAGTAATTTGGTGGATTGGGTATATATAGTATTGTATACATATATAGATTTGGTATGATTGGCATTTGGTTCAGCTGGACTGTAGACTGTAGTATTGTGTTGGATTGTATTGTTGTTGTTTGATTAAGTATTCGATAGAAACAATAATTATACTTAATCAAGGCTTCTTAACTATTCAAATATCGATTATAGATGAAATGTTTTTGTTTCAAAATTTAAATACATAATCGGGGTGCAAAGTAAGTACCTAAAGTATGTCAGAATCCCCGTGATAAAGTATGAATTATCCCAAAAAACTGAATTAACATGTATGTACGAGTATTCTATGTATGTGGGCAGTGAATATATCTCTTCGATATATAGATAATGTTGAAAACCAACTCTGTTTCAAGTTAAGCTAGTTTTTTCTTTGATAGTAACTGAAATGATTATAAAAACGAACTCAAAGGACGTACACTTAATAACAAAAGATTTAACAAAAAATATATATATATTGTTCAAAAGTGATGTTAAACAATTTGTAAAAATTCAATTGAATATTTCAAAATCAAAATAGATGTAATTTGTTTTTATTTTTTTTGGTTTTTTGTTTTTCATAGGTTAGCCAAAATTTTGTTGGGACATTTGTTAGTTGGCCTATTTGGTTAGTTGGTAAATGGCACATACGGTCACATATGTACTACAATACTTAAATAGGGTTTGTTTTTTAATATTTTACGATAGCATTAAGATAAAAATATGTTTTTCAACACGACAAAAATGTATACAAAAAATGAGATAATAGTATTGACTGTAATATGTAAGTTTATGTTTATAAAATGGATAGAAATAGTATTTTGAAAAAACACGAAAGAGGTGTTAAAAGTCGACATGAATGTCGTCTCAAACATCCAAATTGGTTTTCTTCACAAAAAGCATCAAAAAAAAGGAGTTAAAAAATATTCACATTTCAGCTACAACTGAAAAATAGCATGACTTTTTATGATTATATCTTATATATAATAGTTATAAATATGTTTAATAGAAACATGGCAAAAGACAAAAAATCAAAAAAGAGAATTTTGGGAAAAAAGCAGCCAAGTATTAAATCTTTTTTTATGATATCATTCAAAATCAAATTAGATGTCGAATTATTGTACAAAAAGCAAAGTTTCGTTTAAGTTCTTTAAAAGGCAAAAAAACTGAACAGAGAGAGAGAAAAAAAAATAGATGCATTGGTATCAAATGTGCAACAGCAAACGTCGAGGACGCCGTTGCAAGAGCTAGAGGTACAGAAGGTACAGAGGCACCTTTTAAATAATAAATTATACGTACGAGGGGATAAAGAAAACTTAGCTTTAGATTTAGTTTTACTTTAGAGCATTTACTGTACAAGTATAGACATATACAAACATATACGTAAAAGTTGAATGGATAAATGTTGGATAGACTTTCAAGATAGTTTTCAGTACTTTCGGCTGGGCTGTTGTCAAACATTAAAATTAACTCACACACACACTCACACACACAGTAGGGCCAACGGACAGGAGACAGCAGACAGGAGACAAGAGAGGATAAAAACTAGTTTCATAGGCAAAGTTAAGAGCAGATGGCAGGCGACAACGTTGCCGACAGGTTTTCTAGACTGCCTCGTAGTTCAAGTATCTAACAATGTCTCCATGTCGCAATGTCCATTTCCATGTCCATGTCCATGTCAATGGCTCTGTGAGTTGATGCCGAGTAACTTGGCTAACAGCGCTGATGGCGCCCAGTTATCGGCCAATGTTGCAGCCGTTTTACGTTTGCTTCTTAATGAGGTTACTGCAGTTTTCTGCCTGGTCTGCTCTGTTCTGTTCTGCTCTGTTCCTGGGTCTTACCTTAGCACAGTTCAGCAACACTTTCTTCAGTCGCACAAACGAAAACTTATTCAATTATAGGCAAAACACTCGCACAAATAAAAAGAAAAGGAGGCAACTACAACAAGAAGTGCAAGTACAAGTACAAGTACTTTTTGACGCCTGTTCTTTTCTGCTCTGTTTTTCTGCTTCTTCTTTATATTTATCATCATCTTGTTTCATTTCATTTCTATTTGCCATATGATTCGAATATTTCTTTGGGTTGAGGTTGAGATGTTTTGTTAGCATAATATTGTTAGCGTTGACTGTATATTTCTTATACTTGAATACTTACTCATCGACTATCAGATATTTGTTACCATCTGAGGCCGCACACCTGCCGCGATAACTGAACTGTGAGCCCTTGATGTGTATAGATTGTTGATAGCCCGATAGAAACCAGGAGCCCTCCCAGCGTGCCGGAAATGTGCAATTTGTGGGCGCTGCAAGCAAATACAAATAAATTATATACATTTAGTACTATACATTAATAAATTCAAGAAAAACGCAGACTAAACATCATCACAATAAATGATTAATATAAATTTTTAATAGCCCAATAAGTGAAGTTCATTTGAATTGCACAACAAGAGACATGTGACCTCAATTGCTGCTTTCATTGTTCATTTAACGACAGCAGAAAAATACAGCAGAAGAAACATAAAAGAGCAATTCCAAATATGTTTCAATACATAATATAAACAAACAAAAATCTGAGCAGCATCAGTAAATTGAGAAATGCCACCAAAAAATTCAGTTGTTGTTCACTTTCTTTGGCGTTGCTCTCTTCTAATTGTAATGTCAATTTTTATGCCAAGATTTGTGGCTTTTTAATTTATAAATTGTTTCAATTATTATTATGATTGTATTTAAGTGCGTGCGCATAAGTGTCAGCTTGTAAGTGTGTGTGTGTGTGTGTGTGAGATTGTGTGTGTTTGTGCCTCTAAGAGACCAAAAATTTACGACCCTCTGCCGGCGCAAGGGCGCATAAATAAGTTGAACAAGCAGCACAACCAGAAACGGCTCGTAATAATAATAATGTCGCACACAGATACAGATACACACACACACACACACACACACTCAACACGCATACACACATACATACATAGACTCATGCTCGATGGCATAAAAACTACCGAAATGGCAATTGTGAATATTAAAAAAAAAAATAGAAATAAAAGCAGCAAAGAAAGAGAATCGAGCTAACTGGCAAAGGCAGCGCCAATGCATAGAGAGAAGGCAAAGAAAACGAATCGTTAGCTAAAGGCATGCCACATTCAGTGGCACAAAACGGGGCTGAAACGGGCTATGCACACACACTAACACACACACACACACTTGTACAGCGACAAACTCACATAGAGACTGAGAGAAAACAATAAGTATATCCTATGCAATACATATATAGAAAATGGTAAAACCACCCTCGTTTTGTGCTTTATGCTAACAGCTAGCTGGGAGCTGGGAGTTGGGCGGCGTAAGGGTGGTCGCTGGATCGGATAGATGGTCGGTCGGTCGGTTGGTCGGTCGGAGCTGGCAACGAAATACGGCAAACGAAGCCGAGAGCTACGCATTCAAATGTACAAAAGTCGCAGAGACGAATGTGCGCACGAATCGACTCACACAGACACACACACTCACAGCAGACTCAACTCGACACACACACACATACTCAGATACTTCAGAGCGATACACATTTTATTTTATTATTCCTTTCCTTTCTTTTATTTTGTTTTACTTTACTTTATTTTATTTTTTTGCTTTTTTCACATTTTGTTGTTTTCACATTTGTGGCAAACAAAAGGTACTCCTGCGCAGGATCAGCGAATCCCTGTGAACTCTGAGCCCCTCGTCTCCTCGTTCCCTCCTCGTCTCCTCTTCATCCCTAGCACCTTCACAACAAGCTCTTCTCTTCGCTTCTCTCCTCTGGCTGTTTCATTGTCCAATGACTTGTATATTTTGTTCAGCTCAACTGTTGTTGTTGTTGTTGTTATCCCTGTTGTTGTTGTTGCTGCTACTGCTGCTGTCATAATGTGGCACCAACGCCCCCTCTTTCGCCCCCCTCATACGCACTTTCATGGCTGTAGGGTAAAAACTGTAGCATACTTTGCAGGGCAGCTGCCAAACAACCCATAACGCGAGGGCCCCAAAGCTGCGCGTTGTAATTGTTTCGCCAATTTCAAGTACCGTGCATAATTTTCCAACATGATTCAATACTTTTGCGTGAGTGCCACAGCAGCAGCAGCAGCAGCAGCAGCAGCAACAACCACAAAAGCGGCAACAACAGCAGCAGCCAACCCCGAAATTTTTGCCTGCAGGACAGACCCTAGAAAACTACACGCTAAAAGCAAATATACAACGCAACCGTCAGACCATCAGACAGACAAGCGTACAAATACGTATGGACAGTTGAAATGACGGGCTTTACACACACATACACACACACACACACACTCACTTATATGAATATATATCTTTTGGCGTGTTTTGTGTGGATTAGAGTCAGCTCAAGTACAAAGGGAGAACAGTGAAATAAAATACAAAAAAAAACCAACAACAAAAAATAATGCTTTTTCTCCTCGTGACGCACATAAAATACCCTTGCAGACACATAATTGATATGTCTTTCGGCAATTTATATAGCATTCTAATGAACGAATATCGCAATAATAATAACCATAAAATTGAGTGTTGGTAGCAACTCCATATTAATTGATAGTTTCCGATTGTTCGAGTTATTTTTTTATTGCATGACAAATTGTACAACAAAATATGAATACCCTGAGTAAGTGTATATAGCGCTGTGAAACAATTAAGTATGTAATTCAAAGAGTTGCATTCGACGTTTCGTTCTTATCAACTGACAGTAATCAGAGGCTTTAACATTATTCTTTCTGATGCTTTATCTGACATATTGAAACAGACAAAAAAACAAAACGGAAAAAATAAGTTGTGAATTGAAGGGAGAGAGAATTGAAGGAACTTCTCTTAAGGTTAAATTTATAATATATATTTTATACGTATTTTTATGTTTTTATACTTATTAAAAAAATACATCAAAAAATCGACAGCTGGATTTACGTAACTTTAACTCAATAAATTTAACTGGCTAATGAACAAAGAGGCCAAACAATAATCAAAACAACATTCCACTTGATAATCGGCTTAGTATTGGCAAAGCTATAACAGTTTAAAGTTGGTCGGATTCTCACCCTAGCAACTTTAGAAGCCAAAATTTATACGTGTAGCGTTTTGTATTTACAGCGACGTTTTCTTTTAAATTATTCTTTGGTTAAACTGGATTTTACGTTATTATTGTAAAATATATATTGACGAATCGACTAATTTTGTTTGCCAAGTTTTACATTTTTATATTAAACTCGATTCACTGTTTGTATTGACATTACTAGCTGGTCTTGAGGAAATTAAAACGCAGCTTTCTTATGAAACTCAACTTATAAAATTAATTTTATTTTACATAAACACATCCTATACAATTAAATTAATTGGTTAAAAGACAATTTTGCTCCCCAGAAACTACTTATTCTATCTTGTTATTTCAAATGCAGGTTATTACGATAAGATAATTGTTTCAGGCCTATATTACGAGTTATCTCTATTCGGATCTATTCGGATCTAGATGCGTAATGACAACTTTAACGCGTTAACAGCTCCTTAACCCAATTAAAGTGCCCACACCTTGTGGGTGTGCACGCATTAAGTGCTTATGGGGAGGAGGAGAGGAGAGGAGAGGTGACCACCCAACTGGCCGCATTACTGGACCACCCTTATCGACAGGGCTATGGCTACGCACCATATACTTTCATACACTCATACACCCATATCCACATACACTTGCACAACACAGAGCTGTGATGCATAGATGTGAGTAGCTCAAAGAGCATGACGCTTCGCTTTCAACTCATTTGCGTTTGCGTTTACATTCGGAATTTTGGACTTTCGAGGGCTGCAAGGGGATGGATGTATAGAGGGGGGAGTAGGCGGAACGAGTCAAGAGACGGAGCACCCAAAATGCTTTTGTCTAACTTGAGTGAATTATGGTCAGCGGTCGGTGGTCGGACGGTCTGTCGGTGGTTCGGTGGTTCGGTGGTTGCCCGGCGGTTGACTGTCTGTCTGTCTGTCTGTTTGTTTCGGGCAATTTCCGTACAATTTGCCATTTGTTCATCTTGTTGTTATTGTAGCGGCTGTTGCTGTTGTGTTTTCTTTTTGTTTTCCACAACAAAAAAATATAACAAGTAAGATGACTTAAGTCGAAAGAGTGCACGACTATGAAATACCATGTTTTTAGGCTCTTAGATCCAAATTTATTAGAATTTTGGTTATTATATGTATGTTCGCAATGAAATTGATTGAACACGGATTTCCTTATATATATCAAAACGGAATATGAGAAATCTATAATTGCTCTTGTAATTAATTATTAGTTTTATTCCCAATTTGAAATAAACTTGATCTGCGTGTAAATGTTATTTGAAATAAGGGGTCAAAACCAGGACATTATATTCTTCAAACAATTCTAATATTTTTTTAAAAACTGCAAAATATGACTATTTTAACCCCTTTTTCCTACGTTTCATACAAAAAGTGAATTTTTTGCCGTTTTCAAAATATTATAAAAAATACTAGCGAAGAGATTATTAAAAACAATTTTTTGCAGTCACTCCTAGAATTGCTTGAAAAAAATTTTTGCATCAAAATTTTTTTTTAAATCGAGAAAAAAAGTTTTAAAATAGACCTTTGCAAGAATTCAAAATTATACTTAATGGAATACTTAATGGGTTAAGGAAAGTTTTGTATCATTCAAACGGAGCAGATTTAACTTTAAATGTTGTCAAAATAAATAGGCCGACTAGTGTACATTAGCACAAATTTATTATACCCACGGTACAGGGTATTTGGTTGTTTTTTGGGCAAATTCGTTCATGGAGAACAGTTGAAACGCATTATACGAGAACGCAGATCTGCGGTCTCAAACTACTTATGGATTCAATTGAGCATGACCGTACAGCTGGCGGAGAATCAGAGGGAGGAGGAGGAGATAGAGAAGGGAGGGAGGGAGAGAGTGGTAAGGAGACGGGGATGGGCACAACAGACACAAGCTGTGGCAGCTGACGCACGCTGCAATGTTGCCCACTAAAAATTATACTTAAAAATTAAATGAAATGTTGTTGTTTTTTAGGCGGCGGTAATCGTGGTGATTGGCATGGGGATTCTTCATCTTTTTGCTTGCCTGCTTGCATAAGGCGAATTATAAATTCCTATCATAGCGCTACTTATCGGCATGCGTTACGCGCATTCTCGTTACTTACCATCTTGTCGGCCGCCCCAGCCGCTAACGGACGTGGCCAACAGCATCGTCAGCATCAGCGTTCCCAGCCAACTTTTAGTCGTTGTCATGCTGCTGCTGTAGATGTTGTTGCTGCTGCTGCTGATGCTCCAACTCCTGCTGCTGCTGCTGCTGTGGCTGTTGCTTCTCGTACCCATCCTTGTGATTGGCTGCCTGCTCGACGTCGTGGTCGTGGTTATAGTCGTGGTTGCGGTCTTCGTAGCCGTCATCTTCGTTGTTTTTTGTGTTGTCGCCTTGACGCTGAAGCCGCTGTCGTTGCTGTCGTTGCTGTCTTTGCTGGCATTGCTGTCATTGCCCGGCAGCAGCTGCTGCTGCCAGAATTTTAGCCACGTAATGCTAGGAAGTCTATACCACACTTGTTCCATCTGCAGCAGCTTTTGTTGCTTCTGTTCCAGCGCACTAATATCACCGTTATAGTTAAAGCACCTACATTCATTATCTTTATCTTTATCATTATCCTCATCATCATCATCATTATATTTATCATCTGCAGCTTCATCATCTTGATCATCATTATCATCATGCGGCAGCGTTGTAGTCGTTGTTTGCGAATTGTTTCTTGTAGTTGTTGCTGGTGTTGTTGTTGCTAATGTTGTTGTTGTTGCTGTTGCACTGTTGCTGATTGGATTTGTTAGCTTGGCCAACGCCTGACTTTGTCGTTCGCGTCGCATTCGCTCACGTCGCTGGCGCCGCTCAACCGCCAGACATTCCAAGTCTTTGACATCGCCATCGCCATTGGCGTCTCCACAGCCACCTACAACAATTGGCATAACTAATTGCGACGCCTGTCTGAGATCGATGTAGCTATGCGCCACTGCGTCCATTGGTAACTGGATATCACGCTGCAGGAATTTGCTCACCACATCAGTTGCTTCTTCGGCTTCTGCTTCTGTCGCTGTCGCTGTCGCTGTCAACGTTGTTGCTGTGCCATGTTTATCATAATTTGTATGCTCCCAGCAGCAACAACAGCTGCCTGGACAGTGACTCAACTGCTCCGGCGAATGTCCACATGGATAGCAGAAAGGCGGTAAATAGATTAAAGACATTGCTCTTGCTCTCGTCTTGGACGTGGCTGTGGCTGTTTCTGTTGTAGTTATGCCTTTGCTTGTATTCTTGCTCGTCCTCGTTCTCGTCTTCGTCCTGACAGCTTTGGGTTGCTGCATTCGCTCCTGCTGCGTCAACTGTGGAATACAAAAGACAAGAGTAGAATATTTGATTATGTGTTATGTATGTGTATTATAAAGCACAAACATGTTTCTCTCGCTGTGCCAAGTAAATATGAAATAAGGTGGCTGCTGTCGCATTTGAATTTGAATTTTGAATTTAAAATAGCGCCACCGCAGCGCCATTGTTGCCTCAACGCACCACACAATGCCCCATTGCCTATATTTACATACAATATGCATGTACGAAGATGTATCTATCTATTTATCTACAATATGTATGTATGTATATATAAATAATCCCACAAAATTCATTGTTCAACAATCCACACGCACAGCCTAAGCTCGACGAAGTCGTAGCCCACAAATGCAGTTGCCCAAAAATAAAACTTCCTCGGCGGCGCATTAAAAAGCAATAAAAATAAATACGCGCTCTGGGAAAAACCGACACTCCAATCCAAATAAAAATGTCCAATGACGCGTAAATCAAAAATCACGCGCTATAAAGAAAAAAATTAAGACAAAATTTATACGCACAAGATACGGATACGACTAGACATCGTATACAAATTTCTCATCCGCTGCCGTTGTCTCTTCCGTTATTTTTTCCCATTTTTTGTTTTTCCTGCATTTAGCGCCTCCGGGTAACGGGCAATGGAGCAACAAACGAACAATATCAATATCATCAGCAACAACAACAACAACAATGAAACAACAACCACTTGAGAGATTTATTATAGACGTTTTCAGACATGCCACGAAAATTATTTAAAGAAAATACTAAAAATCACAACACCAAAAACTCCAGACTAATAAATTTCACATTGAATGACCAAAGCTGGCAATTTGTATCGCAGTAAGCAATTATCTTGGCTATAATTGCCATTAGTCTTTATTAAATGCACAAGCAGCTGCTTTAAGTTAATGTATTTATCATTAAATATATTTATTTTAATAAAGTCTGCAAATCAATTGGATTTGTCTATTTGCAATTATTATTCACTGAACTGAACCAATCGTTCAAAAAGTAAATGAGCTTGAACCCAAACGGAATCAGTTGATTCTTAAGCTAGTATTAAAATGAAACTCGTTTTAAACTAGTATCAAACTAGCAAGAAGTGAATAAAACGCTGAACTAAACTGAAACTATCTGGCAATTCTATGACTAAGGAACTAATTGTCCTTCACTCGCTTGCACGCTCTTCATATGTCTTTCGGGATCAGCAGCAGAGCTGTCTCGCTTTGTCCTTTAGGCTTAATAGAACAGCTGCTCTCTCAGTAGCATGACTCAACAGCTGCTCTCTCGTTTTCACATTGTCAAAGAAGATTCAACCAACAAGACATGAGTCAATTTAATGGTTTTATATACGAATGTAGATGTTTATCATTCATAAAATCTTATGCAAAATGTACTCATCAAATTACATTTTTTTGTAATCGCATAAAGATATTTCGAAATTCAAATAATTAGATTGTTATAACTGAATGCAAAAATGTTCTACCAATGAATTTTTAAACAGCCAAGGGACGCCAAAGTATGTCGGTGCACTTAAAAGAGCAATCGCATCAAATATCTTTAAGCACATTTTATACACATTAATGAGTACTCGTGCGAGTGAATATGAATGGGAGTATAATCATCCCCCTCTTAAATACATGAACATGGTTGCTACGGCCAAAATCAAAAGGCCAGAATTACAGACTTCCCCATTTTTGATGAACTTTCCCATACGATGAGCTGGCTCAGGAGTAGGAGAAGGTTCATGATAAGATGATAAAGGAAGGAGGGGATCGAAGGAGGAGAAGAAGTAGAAGAAGGTACGAGTATAATGCAATTTTCATGTTATGTAAGCGCTGCTCTTAGCCCGTCATCTATGCTAATTAAGTTAATTAAAAAGTACCAGCAAAGTATTTGCACTTGGCCAACTTCACGTCATAATCAAAGTTGAAGCGCATCGCATGGAAAATGAAGCCCAAGTCATGTCAAATGCTCTTAAAAAGCCAAAGCAGCAGCAGCTCTCACAGACGACGACGTCAATGCTTTTGGCCTGGCTTTGTGGAACTCAAAATGGAGATGGAGAGGATATGGAGACTGAGATGGAGATGGTGATGAATGTGAAGCTGGAGCTGCCAACGTCACTGGCATTCACACAGTAGAGTTTCGTCATATAAAAAAAAAAAGGAAAACAGAAGAAGAAAAAAAAAAACAACACGACAGAAACGAGGCCAATTATAAGCTCCATCATTAATTTAAATAAAATTAATTTTCCATTGGCTCACACACAAAATGCCACAAAAGAATCGTCGCTCAATAAGACAGGAGGGGGCGAAAGTTGGAAGGGAAGGGAGGGGAATATCATGGGGCGGGGCAAATGACAGCAGACGGTGGCAAATACTAAAACATTTAGGCGGAATTATAATTTTGTTTTCGCTTATTTATAATTTAACGTTGAAAATGTGAAACACCTGACAGCTAAAAAAGAATTTATGTTTGCATGTTTCCCATTAATTTATTTTTCCATGGCGAGCGCAAGCGCCTCTGCCTCTGCAGGCAAGGAAAATGCCAGTCCGCCGCAGTACCAACACCACCCCCCTCCCTCCCCCCTTTATCATCGTGAAAATGTTGGCGCTGCACGAAAATGCACAGCAAGAGCAGCACAGCAGGAGGGGCAGCAATGGAAAAGCCCAAAGACGATGGCAAGCAAAATATATGCACAAGGCACATTTTGCTATCACGTTTGGACTATAAAACAGAAAGGCAGCGGCAAACAGAGTCAGTCCCAGACCCCGTCTCCGTCTCGGTTCCCAGCCAAAAAGAGAGTCTCACTCAGTCTGAATCCAGAGCCAGAGCCAGTGCCAGTGCTGCTGATGATGTTGTTGATGACATGCAGCGCCGGGGCCTCCACCAAAATGGCAAGACACACCAAAGAGGACTCCAAGACATGGAGGCAAGGAGACAACGGGACACAGTCTCAAACTACCATGTCTCGTTGCAGTGCAGTGCAAAACTTGTCAAGTAAATATAAACGAAATATGTGGCACGGTCACCCATTCCGGTCCCGGTCCCAGTCTCGTTCCCATCCCATTCCCATTCCCTCTTCCCGTTCTCAGTTCCGTATCGTCTTGCTGCCATTTTTTTATTTCATTCCCATTTTATTATTATTTTTGCCCGGCCAAAAGAAGATGAAGACGAAGACGCAGTCGATGTGGAAGCAGCAGCAACAGCAAAAGCACATAAAAGATATTTTTATGCAACATTTTTATGATTTCCGTCTGCGACAAAAGGCTGGACCAGCTCACTAGCGACACCTCCTTCACCTGCTTTCAATTAAACGACACTTTCGTTCCCTCAGCTTCATGTGGTCTCTGTGTCTGTCTCTGTGCTCGGCTTATTTCTCATTACGATTGAAATGTTGTTTGCTCTTTGGACAACACGGGAATGGAACTGGGAACTGGGAACTGGGGTGGCTTCATTTTCATCAGACTCCTTCTCATTTTAGCTGCCGTTTTTTTGGGGTGTTGATGGGACATCGCTTCACTCCCATGTCTCACTTCATCAATCATTAATTTCGTTTATTTTTAGTGAAAATAATCACTTTGAGCAACATATGCGACCCGACAGACAATGTTTCGCATGTGTTGGCGAAAACCAAACTGTAGACAAGATGAAGGGGAGATGGGGCGACCATGACAAAGTGCTGGAAAGATGCGCACCGTCCAGCTTTAAGCAATTATCAAATGGAAACCAAGTGGCAAGTAGCATGTGGAATTGGGGTATTATTTGGTTTGTGGCATGTGAAATGACTTTATTGGGTTTCTGTGGCTACAACTGGGTAGGTTTCTCTCCAAGGGTTGTACATTTTAGCTTGGGCTACAAAAGGTTAAACTGCAAGTAGTTTATCATTACTAAGAATATCAAATGGAGAAGGTAAAACATTATCAATTTAAAGAAAGAATCGAGATATAAATGTAAATCAAAGGAAAACATTTAAATAAAATAAGCAAGTTGCACTATTTTTTAAATAAAATCCATGTTTATTATCTGATCTTGAAGAAATTTTCAGCGCAGACTTCGATCTGTTTATGTAACATATGTGCCAGAACTCAAGGTTATACCTCTTGGGTTGCTCATGAAATGCGTTTGTCATACGAGTTGCAAAGGACGAAAATAAAGTTTTAAATACTCTCTACCATCTCTGAGATCTTTAAGTTCATACGGACTTTCTGACGCTGATAAAGAATATCTTTTATGTAATTTAAAGTAACTACTTAGTATCTAACAATAAATAATAGCCCCAATCCACAAGACGTTTTTTAATATCAATTATTTTACATTTTATAATAATTTAAATATTTTTTGGTTTTTCACAATAAAATGAAATATTCTCAATTTGCATGTTTTAATGGCTCTAATATGCAGTTTTTTAGTAATATATCTGGGGTGCCACAGAAATCTCTTTCACCTGAAAAATGACGTAAATTTCATACAAATGTACGTCAAATTTAGGTGAAAGAGATTTCTGTGGCACCCCAGTATACTTTTAAAACAAAATTATCTATCTGTATCTTTTAAATAGGAAAAGCATAATTGCCATGTTGTATTTTTTAGTTTATCTTATTTGCAATCAAAATTTTCAAAAAACAAAGCAAAGAGGGAAAAAGCTATATGTTAAAAACATATAATAAATTCTAATAATAGAATGGGGCTATAAGATATATTAAGTAAAAAAAAAGTATAACAAAGATATTGCAAAGATTTGCGCAACAGAAGCGTATCTCAATTCTATGAATAGATTGTCTTATCGCAGTAGTTGAGGAAGTTTAGTCAACGAATGTTTCATACGACACCCATACACCCACACACACCCCACACACCCACACATGCATATTGAGAAAATTAGTCAACGCCGTAAAATAACTGTGAATAGACAGACGGACGGATAGAGCTTGAGTAATTCACTTAATGCAATGCATTTCCGTTGTGCTGCGGGTTCAAATTGTTATCTGGAAAGCCATGCATACCAACATGATTTTTATCTAGTATATATGCATGTGATATGGATGTATGTATGTATATTTGTCGATAACATAAATATGACAGGATTGGCAGCCGTAGTGCAATTGCAGTGCGCGCACCTCATTGAACTTTTCAGACAAACACAATTTGTCCGATAAGGAAAAAAAGTCTACACGACAAACGACACGACACGAGGCACAGGCGGACGGAGGAGGGGAGGGGGCGGAGAACAGGCAAACGGACGGACAGACGGCCATAGTATGGACGGCGCGCACTAATGGCCACCATTAATAATTGAAAAAGTGAAACAGTTGAGCATGTGAGTGAATGGGGATGAGATGCCGAAGCACAGCTAGGTATGGAGCGAAGAGAGAGGGACGGGGAGGGAGCCCAAGGGGGGGGGGGGGTGGTGACAAAAATCTATAACCAAAAAAGTTATGAATAAGCGAACGAAAACGAACCACCAAAGCGAAGCAGAGGCACAGGCAGAGACTGAGGCAGCGGCAGCGGCAGTGGCAGCGACAGAGACTGAGGCAGTCGAGAGGCAACAGAGGAAGTAGAGGAACAGAAAAAAGAAAAAAAGTTAAAGCTACAAACCTGTTCTATGTCGGCGTCAATGTTGTTGCTGCTGCTCCTCCTGCTGCTGCTGCTGCTGCTGTTGTTGTAGTTGTTGTACATGGCGAGTCCAACGGGCTTGTGATGCTGCGACGCTGGCGACACGGCGACAATGTTAAAGATGCTGCTGTTGTTGTTGTTCTTGTTATCGTTGTTGTTGCTGCTGCTGCTGTTCTTTTCGTTGAGGCTGAAAATGCAGCAGAAAGAGCAGCGGCAACACCAGCCGTATCCAAATTTAAGGGAATCGCGTGCAAAGCGTAGCCAGTCAGCATTGGGAAAAATTACAAAAAAACAAAATGTTGCCTTGGCTATTGTTGCCTTTTGTTGGTGTGTGATTTTCAGATGAATTTTCCGCTGCAGAGGCAACCAGCAAAAGAATCGCAATACGCGCACGAATCGAAACTGAGACTGCGACGACGACGACGACGACGGTTGCGGACAACTGAAAATCGTAGTCGTTGTCGTTGTTGCTCTGCTGCTCGTCGTGCTCACAATATGCGAAGTTCGTTGTGTGGGGCCACGAGGAGATGAGGGGAGGGGAGCACAGCACAGCACAGCAAAAATATTGGAGCAAGGTGTTTCCAAACAGCGACGACCGAGCTGCAACTGAGCAGCGTCAACGACGACGCGGCGAATTCGCTGCCTCTGTCTGCGCAAAAGCAGAGCTGAGAGCTGAGAAGGCTTTGACTTTTTGTTGCTGTTGCTCTTGTTGTTTCAGTGTTGTTGTTGTTGTTGTATTGTGTTTCTCCCACCACCATACAGTGGGCAAGTTAAGTCTGCCGTCGACTTGTATTTTGTTGGGGCTGCTGCTACTGCTGCTGCTGCTGCTGCTCGCGCTCGCGCTCTGCCAAGCTACTCTGCCGCCTGCCTCTGTGTCAATCGAATTAAACTGAGAGCAAACTGAGTAATTGGGTTTAGATATTTTTCCACAGATATCGAGACAAAGTTAAATTTCTTCTCATTGTGCACATTTATTAATTCAATAATTACGCTTGCTCTCAATTGATTATTGCGTTTTGTTGTCTCAATCGAAAAAGAAAATGCAGCAGTTACATTCACTCACACGCACACACATACACACACACACGCGCGACAGTGTATACAAAAAATCTGCACACAGTTTTATTGTGTATATTTGGGATTGAACTTCGTTTCTGGCATTGTGTGGAATTAAACCTTGAACTTATTGTTTTTCTTTTTTTCACTACTATAACAACTTTCCACTGATTTTCACTTTGTGTGGTCACTTTTCTTTGTTACATGAAGTTATCTTTGCTTCACATAGTCTCGCAACCAGCGGCACAGCCTTTGCGCACAGAAAACTTCTGCTGCAATACACAAATTTCTTTCTTATTTGCTGCGCGCACCACCTACCCAGAAGCTGAGAAAATAATAAAAATCTACGCGACGCGCGAGACGTCCGTGCGCTTCGATTCTGTGAAAAAGAATGAATGAATGGTATCGATACTTCGCTAGCTTCAAAATAATAATGACGATGTTTTTATATGATACTCGTTTAAAACGATACTATCGATTAACATGAACTTGTTCGTTCCGGCTATTGCTAACGAGAACAAATTGGCAGCGAATGCAATTTTAAAACTAATTATTTTATAAAATAAACTATTTAAATTATCAAAAATTAAAAGAGCAACTAGGTCAAAATAAGTTAACTTGCAAATACGGGAATTAAATTCACTGAACTTGTTCATGGTTCACAAATGAACTGTAACCGACTAAAAGCCGGGAAACTTTAAAACCGTCAAATTTGCAGATACACAAATATCACAAGCTTGTAATTAACTTTTGCGTGCAGCTGAACCCTTAACTAATCGCAGCCACTTAGCAGACACTTACCGTTATGCAGTTAGTCATCCCTATTTATTTAGCCTTGCTGCAGTGCAACGCAGTTTCATGCAACCATCACACACACACACACACACGAACGCAAAAAATGTATCTGAGATACTGAATCAGAATTCTTGCTGTCGTCGTCTTCATTCATTCTTCACTTTCTTGAACTCGCCAAGCTTTTGTGTAAACAAAACCGCGCAACGTTTACGCAAGAAATTAGCAAAGTTGCGTGTACAATATCATTTTACGAGTTTTACAACAGACGCACACATACAAAACAAGAAGACTTGAGTGGAGAATGCATGACTACGATAGACCCTGTAATCAGAAGACATAAAGTACTTACATGTGTTTTCTCGTTAAGGAATCCATTCCTTGTCGATTTTTATGCTCATCAAGAATATATAAACCTTACACGATACGTTACTTACTTTGTCATCAATCTATAATACCCGTTTCATAGGGTATAAATATCAAATAATAAAAAAACTTTCAATTAACGACTTGCTGGAATCCAAAGTCAATGAATTCATGGAAATATTCTGTTTACAAACACGCTGTGTCACTTAAGATTGTTTACTATTTTGAATTAAGCTTCACCCATAATTTCAGATCACGCGGTTGCATCTGGTGAATCTCTCAGGCTGCGCCAGGAAGAGAACTCAGCATGAAGACTTAAGTCTGGAGAAAGCTTTCAGCAGTTACAGATATTCATATTCAATCAGATCATGGGCAGAGAAACGTACGCACTTAATACTATAAATAAGATTTATTAAGACTCTACTCTACTACGTTTGATAGAGGTTTTCAGCGCTACTCTTGCGACTGTTTCTTGGAATCCGTTTTGAATTGAGGGCCGTGATTGTGCAGCTGATTCTTGACGACAAGTTCGCCGGTTATGGAGCAGGTTATAATGCGGGCAGAACAGCGCAGATACCGATTCCGGGCACACAGCCAATACGTTTTCGATCCACGACTGTTGTTCCGAAAGTATTCAAAGCCGCCCATTAATAGCTTCGGCTTCCCTTTGGTGCCCTTGACAATCATGATGCCTTGTTTCCGAACCTGTTCTGCAAAAATAAAAATAAAGAGGAGATTAAATTAGCTTCAAGATCAGGTAATTAGTTATTAACTAAGAAAGCGTGCATATTCTTATGCTTAAGGGTCGGTAAACATTTGTTTTTTTGCAAACGCATTTATTAAGGCTAGAATTTGAAGAGTCTAAGCTACTAAGTAGTTTCTATTTACAATCCTTGCATCTGTAACGTATCTGCAGTAGTGCTTGAATTCAAGAACAAGATACATTTATTTGAGACGTTGATAGGAATTTTTGGCGTATTTAAGCCAGTGCGTTGGCACTGCTATATCACATTGCCAATTGTTGCTTCTCTCATTAATACGAATTTTCAGCTTCTTGTTTTGCGCCACAAGTTTCGGATCTGGAAGTGAGAAATGGGAAATATTAGTGTAAACCTTGAACTGAAAATCAGTTGAAGAATTTTAAAAGAAATTTAAATAAATTAAAATTTAAACAATTTTTGTTAACATTTAGAGTACAAATAAAATCAAAATAAATATACAATTTATACATAAATAATAAATTTAAATATAATATAGTAAATATAATATAGTAAATATAATATAGTAAATATTATTTATTGATGACTTTTTTAAATAAAAGCCCAGCACATGACCGTTATTAATGACTGTTTTAAGTCAAATTGTATATTAATTATAACTGTCTGTTCTTAAAAAAATCCATTAACTAATATTTGTTTAACTTTTCTAAAAGAAAAGGAATAATCGTTATTATCAGACAATCTTGTAAAAAAATATGAATTATTATTATGTTATATATATTTTATAATATCTCAAATTTGTTAATTTTTAAAAATGTCCTAAAAATATATACTGTCAGATTATAATCTTATTAGATACGCGGTGACAAAATAAAATTATTGGCACACTTCATTAAATTGTGTAACAATATTTTCACAAATTAAAATTCTTTAAATCAATGTTATTTCTGATTCATGCATTCAATACTGAAATTACTTAAGCAATTCTGAAGAATAGGATTGATTATTTAGCTAACTAAATAATTAACTTTAAATCATTAAAGTAATTATTCAGCCTGATCAATGTCAAGGGATTTAAGATTTATAATGCATAAATTTATTTGGAACGTTGAGGACAGTTTACTGAATGGACACAGAGACTCCGACTCATTGATGGGAGTGCCTGGCGTATTTAAGCCGATACACTTCTTGGCCGCTCTTGAGCTCGTGCGTTGTGGCCCGCACCTTGCAGTTGGCACTGCGATAGCGAGCACATCGCCAGTTGATGCTGCTCTTCAGCTTGCGATCCATGACAAACTCATGCTTATCTATCAGCAGCTTACGCTTCTTCTTTCGCGTGCTGGAAAAATGAGCCACAAGCATCAAATCTGAAAGTGAGAAGTGAGTATAGATTAGTGATAAACTTAATGTTTAATTTAGTTGAGCTCTATAAACAAGTGCAACCTTGTGAGATTGTTATTGGGTACAAAGCATCTTGGGTCATATCAATCGACATGATTTTATTCTTTTTCTGGTTAACACATAGAATAAACTTGAGATCAAAATACAATAAAACCATTTAACATTTAATACTGGCTGAGGCAGTTAAGGGGCAACATTTAACTAATTAATTAAATAACCTTAAGTAGATTAAACATTTTTGTGTTTCCCGTATTCGTTTCTAGTACCTCTCCCGCGCAAGCATCCTTAGTTTCCGTCCATACTGATCGTGCTTGTGATTATGCTTACAATAGTGAACAATATTCCCATTGAGGGTATGAATCCTTCCATGACACTTCAGTGCCGTGGTGTATTGGGTGCAGCGCCAATAGGTTTTGTGACTGCTCGCCTTCTCCCGGATGTAATAGAAGCCGTCGTGCAGCAACAAAGTGCGTCCCTTCTGGCTCACCACATAGCAAAATTCATTCGATACTAAAAGAAGAAAACAATGAGAAACATAAATATAAAATATTAGTTGGAAATTGGGAATATTATAGGCATTAAGTCCGTGATACACAGACATGGTTGGATCTTCAAAATTTCCTCGATTCAATGTACAATTTTAAAACTTTTATTCTTAAATATAAATAACTTGTACGCCGATCTCAACTGTACACTTTGAGAATTTCTATGTTAATGCCAATGCTCTCTCTTCCTCTATAGAGCATCGTCAGTCAGCTCGTGCAGCTCCTGCACCTCCTCCTGGTGCAGATCGAAGCTGACGCCGCTCTCCATCTCCCGTTCCAGCTTGATCTGGGCCGTATCCTGAACCTGGGTCATTGGCTGCGCCTTGCTGGAACTGTATTTGTTGCGCTTGAGCTCGGCGTGCATATGCTCCGCCTTGTTGATAATGAACTTGGGTGGATTCTCCTTGAGCATCGTGATGCGCGCCGGGCACTTGAGCTTCTTGGTCGCCATCGAGCTGCAGCGCCACAGGATCTTCTTCTTGTTCTCGCTCATAATCAGGAAACGTATGCCATTGGCCATAATGGCCGGACGACCGCGCAGCGATTGTGTGAAATAGACGAGCACATCCTCCGGATTGGGCACCTCATCGTTGGGCAGCACAACTGTAAAAGAATTTGTACAAAAATAAAGAGTTAGTATTAAATCATAACATATTAAATGATTGAACAAAGATTAGCCAAATCGGATATTTCTAGTTTTGGTTTTTCATTTTATTTACAAGCCAACAAAAACGTGAGTTTAAAAAATCACTTAAATTAGATGTTGAAGATTTCGGCATCGGGAACACTTGTTGTTGTTGTTGTTGTCCTCGACTTGGTGGCTGATCTTGACGTCGATTGCTGTTGCTGTTGTTGCTTCTCCTTGCGATCCGGCTTGACATGACAATGCTGATGGATCTGTCGAAAGTCGCTCGAATCGAATTTGTTCATGCAAATCAGGACCGGACAGCGGACATGTCGATAATACCAATGACAGCGCCAGAAATAATTGGTGCGATTCTCATTGTTGCGAAAATACTTCAGGCCATCCAGCCAGAGCAGCTGACCACCGCGCTTGGACACGGAGAACTGGATCTTTGGACAGCTGCCGCTGTACTGGCCATGACCATGACCATGAGCTAAATCTGAAAGCAGAAGCAGAGAGAGAATTAAAACCAAGTTAGCATGTGTAAAAGGAGAAATGGCTATGGAATGGAAAGGATTAGGATTGGTAGAATCCACTTGCTTACATGACACAACAAGATTGAAAAACCACTTGACATTTGCTGTACTTTAATACAAAAAAGACACCCTGTCCACAAAACTCAACACACTTATGATCTAAACGAAATAAAATCTGGCTAAAATTCGAAACATTGTTTGGATTTGTACTCGTGCAGCGGCGGCGGAGAACGCGGTGGCGTCGATCTCTCGATCTGCTCCGGTTGCTCCTGCTGTTGCTGCTGGGCTGTTGCTGTTGGTGAAAGCAATTGGGCTGCTTCCAGCCGAGGTGGCTGCTCCTTGGCTCCTTGGATTGTGGACGGCAGAGGTTTGATTTCAATATCATTGCTCTCCATGTGCTGATGCTGGTGGCACAAACGGAGTATCAGCGTCGACTCATCGTGGATCGCAATGGCCGGACAGCGTTCCTTGTAGTAATTGCGGCACTTCCAATACTGCAAGTGGCCACGTTTCTTATTCCTAAAGAAACGAAAGCCATTGATGACCAGCAGTTTGCCGCCATTCTTCTTCGAGTCCGCAAAGTCAATGTGGAACGCTGCAAGCGGCAAAGAAAGAAGTTATAGATTAGTAAAGGTATAGTTAAAATATCAAAAACAATCAATCTATTATCATATCAAATATTAATCCAATAAATTCATGAATATATTCAGTAAAAACCTATGTTAAAGTAATTTATTTAGTGTACGTTAGCTAGAACATCTTGGATTCAACAGTTTTGAGCTTAAGCCTAAAGCTTATTTTCGAGCTGCCATGGGCAGAATGTTGCCCTTGGCCTTTGCCTTCTTTAGCTGTCCCACCGAGGATGCAGCGCCCTCCATGATCGACAGCTGTTCGGATAAAGTGGCGTTGCTATGTGGAAACTTTCGCTTGTGATTGTGATCAAAGTTGCGCTTGATAATCCTGGCCTGACCCGTGCTATCCAAGGCAGTCACCACGCGAGCACGACACACAGTTACATCCTATTCAAAGGTAATGAGAAATTAAAGATAAGTAGAAGAAAAGTGAGAATTACTATACTAGCTAATACGAACCTTCCTTGAGCATATCCAATAGGTGCGTGAGGCAGAGCTGCGATTCTTGACAAACTTCTGGTCATTGTACAGGAGCACAGTTCGTCCACGCTGACCCGTGCCAAATATTGCCGGCTCTGAAATGGTAAACATCAAAGCATTAGCCAAAGATTATTTAACAAAAGTATATATGAATATAGGACAGTTGTAAAGGCAATCATAAAGCTAACTTAAGTTGAAGTTTGTGCAAATATTTATTAAATTATTCAATGGTCATAGTCTAGGCATGATTGTGTACACCCGAAATGGCCACATAGGTGGGCTTATTCTTGTTGGTTATCATGTACACATTGCACTGCAATCGCTTCTTTTTGCAGACCCAGTAAATGGTCTCGCCGTAGGTGGCGCTGCGGTTAAAGCGTTGTCCCTCATAGACCAGCACATCGCCATTGGATGTCCGCTCATAGCGCACACGATCCCAATCGTCCAGGGTGCGAGTCAACTTTTGTTTGATGGCCAGACCAATGCGTATGGTTTGAGGACCAATGCCTGCTGTCTTGGGCAAGAAGCTCTCGTTGCCAAAGTCGCCCAGATTGTTGGGATTCAGTTCGGTCAGCGCTGCAATGAGAATAAGCATCATTAATAATTGAGTTCAAAGTTTAAAAATAATGATAAAAAAAAGGGAAATAAATAAACAGATGATTAAAAATATATTATTTTATTAAAATATCTTATAAATTAAAGTAAATTAATATGAAATGATTAGACATCCATTTGCTTAAAACTAAAAGAGAAACAAGAAAAGAAAAATTAAATTAATAAGAATTTCAAAAATAGAGTAATAAAAACTCACCTAGAGCAATTTGAATTCGATGAATTTAACTAAACTAATTTAAACTAAGCTCATTTGGGCCTCATTTTGCAGCTTCATTTATCCTTACTACGCATGATTGTGCACTCCACTGATGGCATAGTGCGCCTGTCCATCCGCTGTGGTATTCGTGATGATTCTGGCGCGGCATTGCTTGCGCCACTTGCAGCACTTCCAGTACACCTTGTCCTTGTAGGCGGCATTGCGCAGATAGCGATGCTCTCCACAGTGCAGCACACAATTGCCGGCTGGCGTTTTCATATAGTGTATGTCCTCCATGGTCTTGGCCAGACGTACACGCTTCATTTCCGATTGCACCGGCGCCGAGGCTCTGCGCTGGCTGTTGATAATCTGGAAGGGCACTAGAAAAAACCAAGAAATTTGAAATTGAAGATTAGTTGAAATTGATTGTACATAATTAAGCCTATTTACATAACAATCTATGATTATATTTATGGGACAGTATGTGTATTTAATTAGTGAACTCCATGCAAGTCCATTTATTTTATTGTTGAGTTTCTTAGTGCTTATTTCCTAGCTTGCAAATTATGGCTACTGTAGTTGCTGCAGATCTTCGATGCTTAAATTAAGCGAGCGCAGCTCGAGCGTCAGATCCTCGTCGGTCTCCGTTTTGACGTAGCTGGCCAGTCCCTTTGGCGTCTTCAAGCCCGTCTTGACCAGCGGACTGACAATGGAACGCCGCTTATTCTTGCGATCAGTGTTGAGGCAGGTATGTGTACAGGATACGTGCACAATCTTGTGCACACCCTCGACGACATTGGTGACGACTCTCCCATTGCACTTGGTGCTGCCCTAAAGTGGAATGCAAAGAGATTATGAGAATTTAAAGAGAGATACAGTACACCCAGTAAAATAAGTATATGTGGATGAAGTTACTCAAAAAATTATATATTTAACACAAAAGATTTGATCTTAAAATAATTTTATCATTTAATTTCCGTTTGAATGACACACAAATTTCATTAACCCATTAAGTTCCCATGAAAAATTTAGAACTTTTGTAAAAGTGTTTTTTTTTCTACTGTTTTCCTCGATTTTTTACAAAAAATATTTTTGTGCAAACAAATTCTTTAAACAATTACAAGAAACTGCAAAATTTTTTTTTCAAAAATATTTTTGCTAGTATTTTGTAAAATTTTTTGAAAGTTCCTACAATGACACTTTTTGTATGAAAAGGAGGAAAAAGTAGGAAAAAGGGGTTCAAATAGTCATTTTCAGGATTTTCAAAATATTTTAAAAAATACTAGCAAAAATATTTTTGAAAAAAAAAAACACTTTTACAAAAGTTCTAAATTTTTCATGGGAACTTAATGGGTTAAAAGAATTTGTGTGTCGTTCAAACGGAAATTAAATGATAAGATTATTTTAAGACATCTGCATCAAATCTTTTGTGTAAAGTGTATATTTTTGTTGAGTTACTTCATCCACATATATGTACTTATTTCCCTGGGGTATAACTACAGTCCGAGACTTACCTTCTTGGAGCATATCCAATAGGTTTTCAGGCCGCCGCGTCGATTGCGCACATAGTGGTGTCCATTGAAGGCCAACAGCTTGCAACCGCGCTGTCCCTTGACAAACGACAGCAGAGAGTGCTTAATGACAGTCCCATTTAAATCGTCCATTTCGTGCAGTGCAACGCAGCGATCTGTGAATGAGTTGGCCAACAATTAGTAGTGTTTAAAAAAATTTAATAAAATATTTATAAATTAATTTGTGGAACACATTTTCACTTGCAACATGTTATCAATAAACATTTATTTTGTTCTATATGAAAATAATGAAAGTTATCCCTAAAACTAAGCACAGGACTAGTATGGCGGATGATTGTGCTGGCTGCACTTGATGATCACGTCGTCATCCTGCAATGTGACCACCCGGGCCTTGCATTTGTGCGCTCCCGCACGGGCACAGGACCAATAAGTCTTGCCACCGGCCGCCTTGTTCCTGGTGAACGTAAACTCGCCGATCTTAAGCTTTCGACTGCCACGGAAGCCCGTTATGTAGGAGTAATAGGCCATGCCATCTACGAGAAGCAAAGAGACAATCACATTATTAGTTAAATCACACGAATTAGTTCGAAAATCAAATGTAAATCATATAAATATATAACAAAATCAGAGCGTAACTATTTTGGATTTTATTTAACATATATTGATATTGATGTATTGATGCAATGGTGGTCATTAAACGTATGCTTCTCTATATATCTACGCATGTATATACATTATGCTTAAGGCTAACAAAATCAGGGGCTAGCATCCGTGTTCGGTTCGGTCTTCGTCTCCACCAGCTCCTCTTTGGTCGCCCTTGCCGCTGCCTGCGCCTCGGCGCGTTGACGCTTCAGCGAACCGTATTTGCGGGCCTTCAAGATGACCTCGTGATTGTGCTCGCTGTTGAGTATGGTCAGTGTGTCCAGCTTGGTTTTGAGACGCGCCCGACAACGCAGCACGGCAAATTGACTGCAGCGCCAGTAGGTGACATCCTCGCGTGTGATGTGGCGATTGAAGGTGTGCTGCTTCAGCATGATCTGCTTGGTGCCGTACTTGCTCACAATGAAGAATGGCGAGTTGGAGCTACCGTCAGCTCCTGCACCGCCACTGCGGCGCTGCTGACAATCCAGATGCACTGCAGCATCGTTAGCATCCACGCTGATCTGATAGTCGAACTTGACTGCAATGAGAAAAAGTGTGTGAAACGGATTCAGAAATAACTCGATGAAATTGGAGCATTGTTTAAATTCTGTTCAAGGCGGATCTGGTGAAATAAAAGACTGGGCATTGCTGTTCATTTTGGTTTTCATTTCAAGTCAACTCTAATTACATCAAGTTTCGTTATGGCTATCATTAATTAGGCTACAGTTACCCGCGTGTCTCGTTGCTGGACTCTTCGCAGTGTGCTCCGTGCGTGTTGTATTTGGTTAATCGCGGCCTGCGGCTGAGCTCCACATGCACGTACAGTGCCTTACAGTTGGGCGTCAGGCAATGGTAATAGGTGCGATATTGCATGGCCCGAACTTTCTTGTAGGATCGACCGTCAATCAAGAGAAACTCGCCATTCTCTGTCCGCTTGAACTTGACGGCTGCAGAATGGGATGACATATGTTTGTATATAATATAAGTACAATTTCATGTGTATAATTATTATCATATGATGATCTTAACATAAAGTACACAACTAAATAAACTACAAATTGGGTTTCTGTATGTTTCCACATTTTAATATTGCTGCAATAACATGTCCTTGATCATTAGCTTGGCGGGCACACAGTTGCCCGTAAAGCGCGGCGCATGATTGTGCGGATTCTTGCCCAGCTTAATGCCACCCGCGAATTTGGTTATCGCTCGCGCCGAGCATTTGTTCTGCGTCGATCGTTTGCCATTGCCATCCGAGCAGATCCAGTTGACGGTGGCCCGGAAGCTGGCCTCCTTTTTGTACATGTAGCCATTGAATATCAGATTGTAGCCCTGCTTCTGGTTGCGCATAAAGAAGTAATCATATTTGTGGATCCAAACATTCGACGGCAGCTGCGTGATGAACTGTCCGTTTTGTGCCACAGCTGCAATTGAATAGAAAAACAGAAATATGCAACATCGATTTAGGGTGTATGTCCTAAAGGTCTAACCTGATAGATAGATGGTCTCTTAATTTAGATTTAAACACAACATTTGGAACAACAAGATTTTATTGAAATTACATATACATACATACATACATACTATATACAATATTCGTCATATGCTAAAACAATGAAAATTGCTTGATTTTGTATGAAAATCATTGCGTCTATAGAGTGTATCAAGGCAAACAGACTTACCATTGCTGTCGCGCAATCAACTTATTATCACAATTCAAATTAACTGCCATAATTGGCCGAGTTTCTTTTCACAACATTTTCAGCTGCATTTTTTTTTTTAGAACTTTTGTCGCCCACACAGAAAACACAACAGCGCGCTAAGAGCTGTACTCGCTGCTTCTGCGACAATGTTTTTCGACTTTGGGCACGTTTACACACCATATTCACACACATCTCACTTGTTTTGCACAATGTTGAAATTGATTATTATGATTGTTTTCAATAAATTTGTAAATATGAAAATACGCCGTTTGCCAAAAACCAAGCGAAGCCACCGCGGCGAAAAAATCTTAAGAACACGGCGAAAATATAAAAAGATGGCTGACATACGCTGCCATATGGCAACGCTGCAGAGTCGTATTTATTAGAGTTGTCGATTCTAGTTCAGTTGAAGGATTTAGTTCAGTAGTTCAATTTTTAGTGAACGAACTAATCTGTCATTTAGTTCAGTTACTGAGCTCAATCGGTGACTCGAGTCCCATTATCGTTCAATAGTTCGTTCGAGTCCTTTTATAGGTCAGTAGTTCGTTCGAGTCGTTTGAGTCGTTCAATAGCTCGATCGAGTCCCATTACAGGTCAGCAACCTGGTAAAGTAGACATTGACTTTCATACACAACAAACGAACTTAGCAACTGAACTATGAGACCTACAATCAGGGATTTAGTTCGTTCGTTCACTTTGGTGAATAGTTCAATCGAACATAGTCCGAACGATACGATACAGCTCTAGTATTTATTTGTAGATAGGTGGCAACCTTGCAGCCGCAAGTACAGTGCTTCTTCTTGTGTTTTCCATTGCAGCGCATATTATTTAATTTTTATTTGATTTATTTATTAATAAATGTCCGCCGTGGCAAAAACATTGAAACTTGTGTTTTATTTGATTTCATTTAAGTTCTGCATTTACTGAGCACGTGTTTTAACCAGCAGCATTTCTTTTTACCCCCAATTTAACTTTACCGCAGTCGCCGTCGCCGTCGCAGCCACATCAACATTGCACGCTCAGGTAATTCCACCACGTAAACGCGGTCGCCCCAAGACAAAGGTGGATGATGCGTCGCCGAAACTGAAGCTGCTCGACAAGCTCAAGGCAGCCAGCAAGAATGCGGCAGCCAGCAAGCCAGCCGTCTATGCATCCACCACAAAGGGTAAGTTTGATTTTTGTGTTTTCTAACTTGTTGCATTCTCAATATATATATATGTATGTATATGTGCAGGTGGAGTGAAACTGGTCTACGAGGGTCATCTGTTCAAGTTCTCGTTCCGCAAAGCTGAGTTCTCGGTGTTCCAGTGCTGCTTCCGGGAGCATGGCGAGGAGTGCAAAGTTCGTGTGGTCTGCGACCAGAAAAACGTCTTCCCCTTCGACGGGGAGCATGTGCACTTCATGCAGGCCAGCGACAAGAGCGTCACCTCGTCACAATTCACGCCAGCCGACGCCTCGGTCAGCGTTGATCCTAAAACTGAACCAAAAGTGGAGATATTAATTGAAAAAACAGCAACAGCTGCTGATCCAGAGGAGGAGGAGGAGGAGGGACAAGTATTCGAAATTCAAGAAATTGAGGATGTCGTGGAATCAACTAACATGGACACTGGCACTGCTCCTGCTTCTCCTAAAGCTGAAGCAGCTGCAGATGGTGACAACAAGGAATCGACGCCAGCTGAGCCCGTGGGCGAAATCGATCCCAATGATTTCCGTGAGAAGATCAAGCGTCGTCTGCAGAAGGCGCTTCAGAACAAGAAGAAATAACTGCCAACTGGAGACTTCTTTGCCGCAGTGCCTCTATGCGCATACATACATTTACATATATAACTTTAAACATGCAATCACATACATATTTCTATATCCTTTAATCACAAACAAAAAACCTTTCAAGGAGAATTCAATTTACTTTAATTATAAACATTTTTTTGTAATAAAATTGACGTCAATAAAGCCGCGATTCCATACTTAAAACTAATTAGCACGTAAGCTTCATATTCTCTGGTATTCCCGAGAAGATTCAATGTACACATTTAACTTAAATTGCATGATTTATTAATTTATTAATGCCAACTCACAAATCTGACTCGTTTCTTGCAGTTACCCAACATGTACACAACTGTGGACCTCAGACGTTCCTCATCAGTCGCAAGGGCGGCACTTTGTTGACCATTAACAACTTTGTTTATCGATCGAATCTCAAGTTTTACGGCAAAAGCAATGACATCTTGTATTGGGAATGTGTCCAGAATCGTTCCATGAAATGTCGCAGTCGCCTGAAGACTATCGGAGACGATCTCTACGTAACTAATGGTTGGTCATATATAAATCACTTGATTACAGTTGACTTGAATGAATTTTCCATATTTATTTTAACAGATGTACATAATCATGTGGGCGATACCAAACGAATTGAAGCAGCTAAAGCGGCTGGAATGCTTATACACAAGAAACTAAGCTCCTTAACAGCCGCCGATCGCATCCATGGCTGGAATCGAGCTGAGAGCAGCGCCGATCCATTGAAAGTTTAAATCGGATTTAATTTAAATATAAAGTATAGTGTTATCTGTTGCATGAGGGTAATTAGGACAATCGAATATGAGAAACATCAAATCAAGTACAATTTCAAATCGGGCAAATCTAAATGTATACAAAATGAATAATGTTATATTTATAGATCCATTGCTTAGCATAAAGAGTGTTGTTAACAATCAATTTATTGTTAATTAACATGGATCCTTACCGAAACTGAGAGTCAAATCTTACCAACTAAAAAGAGTTTTAAAATAATAAACGAAAGACATATTTTAAGTTAGTTAAACGAGCATAAGATCCGAGAGAACATGCACATGGAATCGTTATATCTATATCCAATATATAAAAGAACTTGTTTAAGGTTTAAGTGATACATTTCGTAAGAGCGTCTCCTTCGACTTCTTGGCATCAACATTCAGATGACTATGCGAGGCACAGGACAAACGATATTTGATCTTAGTGCCCATCGCAAAAGTGGACGCCCGAGCCTTGCATCCTTTGTGATGGTGCATGCAACGCCACGATCCAATAAAATCACTGTGTGCATCACTGCGACGATGGGTGATGAACCCAAACTGGCCAATCAACAATTTGGGACGCTTGTTGCTGGACGTTTTAAAGACAGCATCGCCATCGAAGCCCTTAGTTTTCCGCCTTCGCTGACCAGGTTTGCCTAAAAAAGAAAGAAACGTAAGTATTATTATTAAATAAAATTAACATAATTGGCAATGAAACAAATTTATTTAGATTTTTGTTATACAAATTTTATTATAGTCTTGATTTATTTTCGAATCTGTAAAAACTTACCAAACCTTGATCTTATATGTGTATTACAAAATTCATTATATACATTTATGTTTATTGATAATTGACAGTTGTTAGAAAATACTAAGACTTATGCGAAGGTTGCACTTAGGATAGGTACTCTGCTCCCCTTGGGCTAGTAATCCTTGCTGATGTAGACAGCACCGTGGCTTTGACCTAGAGTCTGCAGCTGAGGCAATTGGTGTGACGAGTTCTGTTGCCGCTGATGTTGCTGCATCAGAGCCATCATTTGGGGCGCCTGGACGGTCACCGGCATGGACAATGGCATTGCCAGAGGCATGGGCAGCGCCAGGTGCGTTGTTGTCGTCGTCGCATAAGACGAGGGCAATGGCAATTGAGCCACGCTCGGCTTCTGCTCCATGGCACTTGGTGTTGGTTCGACTGGATTTATTGCTGCGGGTTTGCTGCCATTTGATGTGGCACTGGTATTCACGCTGACTGTGCTTTTGGCCTGACAGTACAGCTGGCAGAGAGGCAGCAGCTCCTTGTGGCGTCGCTTGATGTGGCTGAGAAAGTTGCCAGTCGACTTGGTGGTGCCCGAGATGAGACCGTAGCAGCTGGTGCAGGTGGCTTGTATGGCGCCGGGCGTCTTCTGATTTGGCTGTATATTCTTGTAGAACTTACCATCTAGAATTTTGGGCAGTGTAAAAGGTTTGCGAATGGACATGGAATCATCATCGCTAAGGCAGGCGACAGACAGAGCAGCATCGGTGGGAATGGGTGTTGTGTTCGTCGACGGCTCCATCTTAATATCAACTGAAAGTTAGAGTTGGAAGGCATATTAGTAAAGGATACAAAATAGGATAGTTAAATTGCTAACTTATGTACTAAACAAATGTTGATCTCAAGACATAATAGATGTAAATATACATGGGTATTTATTGAAATTAAGCCAAGAAACACTAAACTAATATGGGTGAAATTGATTATTGTAGCTCAGTTAGATCATCCAGTATTTCGACGGAAAAGTCCGGTGAACTGCATTCCTCTGGCTTCACCTCGGGGCCGTGCGTGTGCGGGGAGCCAGCGATGCGGAGTGTCACGTCATTCACCTTGGACGTGACCAATGTGGCACGACAGCAATGCTTCACATAGCGCGAGCATCGCCAGAATACATTCTTCAAGCTCTGTCGATTGACGACGTATCTATAGCCATTGTAGATCAACATGATTCGACCACGTTGCGTTGTTGTATATTGGATATTGGTGCTGGTGTTCTTGTCCTCGAAGAGCGCCTTGATCGACTGCATCACGCCTGCAATTATAGAAATATACATGTTTATGAGCTGTTAGTTTGATGCTGACAATGATTGAACAATCAGATTAATTACAGTTTTTACATTACAAGAGGAACTAACAATTTTTCTACAACTTTTTATTGTACTCAACAAAGATAACATACAATTTGTGGCATTTCTATTTCTTAATATCTGAACCAATTCCCTTAATATTGGCCAGTTTATAGTCGATGAACTTCTGGACCGTAGACTCTTCCAGTTTGTTGCCGTGCATAGCGAACACCTGGCATACATGGGCTGCAAGATAGTTGTAATATATATATTAGTGAAATGATCTTGGCCAGAATCAGCGATGTATATATACTTATGATTGCCTGAAATACGCTCTGATCCGATGCAGCCTCTCCGAATGCGATGCGCTTCAGCTCCGCCTTGCCAATGACCATGTCGGCCACACGCGACGTGTAGATGGGCGGATTGGGTATATAGGCGGCAGCCAGATCCGTCTTGGACACAAACACATTGCTGCCGGCGAATAATGGTATCGTGTCCTCCTTTTCAGCCTTCTTCTTTGCTACATCCGTTTCCTTTTTGCTCGCTTCCTTTGTGGATCGCTTCGGTGCTGCAAAAACACAAAGTTATGGTGTTGATGTTGTTATTAAAAAGCAATGCACGGGTGTCTTAGAAAACCAAAAAATAAGCCAAATTAAAACACATTTAATATTTGTTGCAGTTCATTTTATTTGGCATGCATATTTATTCACAATTGCAATCCTATATTTACGAACACGCTGTGGCAGATGTACCGCGAATATGCAGTTGCGCCCATGCATTCCAACAGAAAAACACATTAAAGCGCTAACTATTTAGATATTCAACACATACGCGCACTATTTTAATCACCGTCATTTTAAAGTTTTTTGAAACTGTTGCTAAGCTCACAAGCGAAAAAATTCTTTGCAAGCAAGAAAGCAACATAAAAAAATGGTAGCCTGTCAGGGTTGCTTTGGACAATAACAGCATGGCAACGTTGGTTATCTGGCAACGCCAAAAGTCGCCGGAGTAGAAAAAAAAAGGATTTCAACAAATGCAAAAGGAAATTGTTTTTAATTGTTTACCCAAAGTTAATTAGGTGTTTAAAAAAGCAAAGAGCTCAGAGAAGCCATGAGTGAATTGTATAACTTAACAAAATGCAACCGCGAGCCTCTTGCAGACAGTTCTTGTGATGTGAGACATGTGTATACAAATGTGCGTACATACATACATACTTACGATTATATTGTGTTTGTGTTGTTTGTTAAATAAAACAAAAGTTTGTGTACAAATTATACAATCAATGATCAAAAATGGGTTTATTGCGAATAATTATTCACAGTTCTTGAAAAATACACTCAATAATCCAAATTGTAGTCAAAAAACCATAGCGAATCCGACTAACAACAAATTTGTGATCAACGTAAACATGTTACGAAAACTGCGCGAATTTGGCGAATTCACGATAAGTGCACGCACAATCTTTTGATGCAGTTTTCCGAATTGTCCAATAGATACTTTAACTTAATGGACGGACATGCGTAAGTTGCAATGTTTATATGGGCATATGGGCATATGGAAAGATTTATTCTCAACATGTTCCTCCTCCCCTTAGTAAGTCTGGCCAGAAATCCAAACAGGTAAATATTAATTTATTTATTTAAATTATTGTTAGCCTTTAATTATTGTTAGGAAAACTTTAATAAATTATTTTCTCCTTCAAAGCCTTCCATAAAAATGTAATTATAATTAAAAATAGATTTGTAAGACAAGTTTCACTTGAAAATAAATAAAATAAAACTTTACTTAATGAATTTTAATCAGTGTCAATTTGTGCAGAACTCCATAAATAGCATTATGTTCCAGATCGATTTAATACTTAATCAAAAACCAACTCTCTTTTGCAGAAGACTTTAAGATACAGCTGCCAACATTGAAGCGCAAGGGCAAGAAGCAAAGTTTCGATAATCTGGATGTGTGCTTCACACGGAGCAATCGTGGCAACAATCTGCTGACCATCAACGGCAAGCCCTTCACCCTGAATCGGAGGATTAAGGACGCCTGCTACTGGGAGTGCGTCAAGCTGCGCTGCAAGTACATCAAGTGCACGGCACGTGTGGTCACCAAATCGAATCAGATCTCAGCGCTGCGTGGACAGCACAATCATCCTTAAGTTCAAATAAATAGCAACATTTTAAATTAAATAAATATGTTAATGCTTTCTATGATAAATACTAGTTTATTTTGTCAAGTTGTGGACTGAGTTGAGCACTGTAATTAATTATGTATAAACTTTTGCAGATGACATTTGGTTGCAGCGTAACTATAAGCTGGTTGCCAATCGTCGTGGCGGTCAGAATCTCCTGTACCATGGTCACATGTACACCGTGGAAAGGAAGTACCAAACGACCGTCAATTGGGTGTGCACCAAGAACAGCAATATGAGGATTCGTTGCCCGGCACGCTGTGTCACCACCGCTGGCAATCGGAGCATCAAATTGAGTCGTCGAGTCCATAATCATGCTGCCAATCAATTTAAAGTGCACAAGCCAAGCACACGGCAAAGACAACGACAACAACTTCAACATTGTCCAGAGCTGTAGTTTATAGACAGTAATTGAGATTATTGTAATTGTATTTATACTTACTTATAAGTCGCGTGTCATCTAGTTAATAACTAACATATCTCATATACATATCTCACTCACGCTTCACTAATCCATCCAAATGTTTTGTGTCCCATTTGCTTTATTTGCATGCAGCATTAAGTCGCCGCCGTCCACGGCTCACGTACAGAAGTCGAGGTGGCAATTTGCTCATCGATGGCTATCGCTTTGTGATTAGCTACCAGCAGCAGCAGCGTTGCTATCTCAAGTGCGCCAGCTTTCGGAACAAGTGTCGCGCCCGTGCCATACAGAACAAGGTGACCGGCCAGGTGCAGCTGCGCAACGGACAGCACAATCACAGTCGCAGCGAGCACTAAACCAAAGATTGACCAAGTACAAACACACCTCCTCATCCTCCTCATGTAAAATAAACAAGATTTCGAATGCAAATTTGTGCGCCTGCTTTTCACTAATCTACCAAGACATGCTCTCATCATTATCCATATATTGTGTGCTGATCTTTAATTAACTGAATGCCATTAACTGAATGCTTCTTTGCTTTTTTTAGCCGAACGTCAGACGAATCTTGCGCAATATGTGCGCTCCAATCGTGGCACGGATTTGGTCTATTACGAGGGCAACACGTACACGCCCAACGAGAAGCTGCGTGAGGGTCAAAAGTCGCGCGACTGGAAGTGTTCCATGTACCACAAGGCCAAGTGTCGCGCCCGGCTCGTGACCCGCATCACCAGCCAAGGAGACTTGATTCATGTGACGAGCTATCGACACACGCATCAATCCATGTACTTGCTGCAGCAGCCAGAGAGTGTGGATGAGGAGAAGCTATGCCTGGCCAGGAATCCCCTCTGCACCGCCATACGGCAGACGAAGCCGGAGTTGCCCAAATGAAGGGAGCATCTTTAGACATAAACTTGAACATTTCAAAGCAAATAAAACCCGATTAATGCGCACTTTTGTTTCGATTCCTTTGGCAAGCAACAACGCTGGACATTTGTGCAGCATCCATACTAACATATCTCTTCTCTGACTTTACAGATCTCTGCGATGACTATCTGATTGTGGACTCTGTGGTGAATGCGCATGGCAAGTGCACGACGTCCAAGTGTCCCAAAATGCGCTTCATCCGAGGACAGAGGAAGTCGGTGCAGCTGGTCTACAGTCAATATGCGTATGCCAAGAACAAGGAGCACGGCTCGACCATCTACTGGAATTGTCGCATCCGACGCAGCGGATTGTCGCCCTGCAACGCACGACTCTCGACGAAAAGACTGGCAAATGGCAGATACAAAGTCTGGCTAACTCGGCCCGAGCACAATCATCCGCCCTCAAAGCGCATTGCACGCATGCTCAAGGATAATTAGCGCGTTTATCTAGAGTTTAAGATGTATAAAAATATATATGAGCGCCTCGAGGCGTACAGTATTAAACCGACTTTTTGATCCATTGTAGTTGATAGTTGCATGTGTTTATAATTATCTTTACATTTACTAATTCAATTCATGTTTTATTTGTCGCACAGAAAACAGCATTGCTATATACACGGCCACATCGCGCGGTCGGATGCAGCTCATCTATGGCGGGCAGCCGTTCATCTTTGAGAAGACCCTGAAGCTGTCGACGGGCGAGGAGAAGCGATATTGGCGCTGCAATCAGTGGTGGAATCAAAAGTGTCGCTCGCGTGTTTTTACCATCAACGATATCGTTTGTCCTTTAAATCGTTTTCACACGCACGAGGAGATTGTGCGGCGCAAGAAACGAGTGCGTCGAGTGCCTGTGCCGGATGCCAATGCCAAAACCCTTAAACAAGAACAGCAACAGGCACAGCAGCAACACGACCAGCAGCAGCAGCAACAACAGCAGCAACAACATCACCAACATCTCCACCAACAGCAACAGCAATTGTCGAGTGATGCAATGCTGACCACCACGCTGACGGATGAATCCTCGGCCACCATCGATGTCAATGAGCTGGGCATGCATTTAAAGTACGAGGAGATTGTGGCCGATGTGACGGGCATTGTGGGTGCAACACACGCGACACATGCGCGTGTCCTAACCCGCAAGAAGTGAGCTGAAAGGGCATCATTATATAGTTTATATATATATGTTTTAATTTTTAATCTAATACATAATTAATTAAACATTCAGCTTAATATGATAGATACACGATTATTCAAGTACGCAATTTCAATAAACTTATAAAAAGGCTTCAACAGCGCAAGTGATTCGATTGATTCCATTAACTCCAATTAAAAATCGAGGAATAATTAATTCATGCATAAAAACAATAATAATTCACGTATTCTCATTGCAGATTCGCTGTATTACTTCACCAAGGGCCAGCGTAAATCGATCAAGCTGAACTATGATGGTCACAGCTTTGTCAAGTTCATGGAGAACAGTCGTGGCACCAAATGGATTTGTGCCACACGCTCCACAACCAAGTGCCGGGCTCGTGTTCGCACCAAAGATAATTCGATCGAAATACTCCACGGACCACATAATCATGAAAAGATTAAGCGACGACGTGAACGCACCAAGCAAGCTCTAAAAGAAGAACTGAATGACTAAAATTTATACCTTTCTCTAATTGAAAGACTGGATTCATACCGAAACAAATAACATCTTCGGTCAAATTCGAGTATTTTGGTAAAAAGTTTCCATTTCGAATATGTCCGTTTTAAAACGTAAATATATTAACACTTTTAAACGTATGTAAGTATTTTTATCGTGATAAGACATATTCAAAATTTGTAGTTATGCCCGTTTCGGTATTATCCCCTGATTAAAAGATTAAGTCCAATGCAAATATAACTTTATTACTTCACGAAAATGAATGGTATAATATAAAAATAGAATTCTGGGGTGTAAAAACTGATAAAACTGTATAAAATATAAGCTAGATATTTAATCTTGTTAGTCACTTAGCTCCGAAAATCATTTCAGCTGTGTGTTGAGCAAGTTTAGAGACTTCTTTAACATCGTTCTTGAGTTATAAATTAATTGAAAAGAATTGCTGTGACACGCTTGCTTTTATAAATATCGCAAGATTACTCTTAAAACTTGTAAATAATTTTGGGGCATGAAAATGTTTTCGTCACTAGACTTTTACCTCGTAAAGAGGTTTTTTTATGTTCTTAAACCACAATGGAACTGATATCATTTAACTTAATCATCATCAATTCATTGTAACCATCCTGTTTTATAAAGTTCTTCCTCATAGCTAGTGTAGCTCTTCGAAACAGGACTCGCACATCCAATTGCTGCCAGGACAAGAGTCACAGCATGTGGTGAGCCGCTCCAGATTGGATTTGCCATTCTTCAGGCACGTCACGCACTTGCCCTTCATCCGCGGCACGCCGACATTCACAAAGCTATGATTGTTGGCCGAGGTGCGAATTATATTTGCCGGATTACTTAGATCCAATTTGGCGCGCACGGGTTCAATTTTGGCTGCGACGCCCGTAACGTTCGGGGATCGTGAAGTGGTTGTAATGATTCGTCTTGGCTTTACGGCGGAGTCCAAGCTCGTTGGCGACAGCTGTTTGATTGTTATCCTGGTCATTGGCTCGCGTTTCACACTCCGACGATGAACTCGCACTCCCCGAATATATTTAAAAGCTGAAAAAGACAAATTTAGAATATTAGCAATATATAAAATTAAAACGATCTTAGCTAGAGAAAGACTCGCTTTTATGTGTGAATGAACCTTTATTTAATTTACTTAAAGAATGTTGATTTAAGATATGGATATTCCATTAGACGGCAATTCTTTGATGTGATCTTAAAACTAATCGCTTAGAAGTATTCTTAGCCATAATTCCTGTCATCAAGTCCCAATTGAGCTGCAAGAGACATGATCGATGGTCAATATAAATTGGCTAAGAATAATTACAATTTAAATAATTACAATTAAACAGCCTTATTTGTTCTTGATTAATTCCGAACGTTGCTCTCGTGGCTGTAAATGCGGGGCACAAATGTTTTAATCGGCGTGGACTGCTCATGGTTGTGACATCCACGCTGTCCCACTATCGTCTTCTGTTTGGTGGTCAACGCTGCGGGGCATCGCAATTTCTTATACGACGTACAGCGCCAGAATTCCGCACACTTGGCCACGTTCCTCGAGTGGCAGCTGTAGGCGTAGCCTTCATGGACCAACTGGCCGCGATAGTTGTAGGTGAGCACTAAATAAAATAAAAATATTATTAAGATTGGATAACAAGCTGGGTGTAAATGGGACTTACAATTTAAATAATTTAACAGGTACTGCAATAGACACGATCTTTGATCTATTAAATCTACGACTTGTCCGCTAATTTGCTTGCCTTTATTCGACTTTTGTACTTAGAAACTAAATTGCACTCTCAACTCTTGAACAGATCACGCCCTAATCATGGATCAGCATGAGGGAGGCGTGCATCAGCTCGTGCTCCGTCAGCTGCAGCGTGGCCGCTTCGCTAGCCAGCAAATGATGCTGACCATGATCCGTTTGGACCATCACCTCCTGCTTTGGCTCCGGCTGGAACTGTGTAATACTGTGCAATCTACCGAGTTTGCCGCGTCCCGTGCTGACCGCCGCCAGACGATTGCGCTGAATGATTTTCTCAATCTTTTCCGTGTGCGGCGGATGATTGTGGAGTCCGCCAGTTATGCTCTTTAGCTTGCCAAATTCGAGTACGCAGCGCGAGCGACAGCGCTGCTCGTGGACCTTCTTGGAATAGTTGTGGCATCGCCAATACTCCTTGTTGTTCTTCCGGCTGTGGCAGTTGTACATGTAGCCATTTAACACCAGGCAGGGCGTGGACCAGGGACTCTCAATGAACAGAAGCTCGCTGCCATCTGCGAAATAAAAGAGAATTTTATATGTATATTAGTGATAATAACATCAACTTATGCTCCAAATTCGGCTAGCTTAAATTCTAATAGAAATGTGCCTAGTTGGTTTGTTTTGGTTTTGGATTTATTGGACTTGGCTAGACATGGATACATATGTGGTAAATTGCCATTTAAAAAGATTATCTTTGTATGTACGAATAATGTGTAAACTTAAGATTATTAAAAAACATCTTCTAATGATGTTTGGTTTTGTGGGGCATGCGCTTGAATGGCTTCATTTCCACAGCTTGCTCGGCCATGTCCTCGTCCACTAACTCCCGCATTTCAATTTCCGTAGCCTCCGATGCGGGCACAAACAGCTTGCACTCCTTGCCGCCCTTGGCAGTCATGATGCTGATGTTGCTGCTGCTTAAATATTGCGATATCTTTGGATTGGATGTACATATCTCGATGTACTCTTCGAGCTCCTCTTCCACGTTATACAGCTGTCGTTGGCCAATGCGTGCTGCATGCGAGGCGTGATTGTGCTGACGACGTGCGTCCATAAACTCGCCGCTCCTGGTGATTACGACCGCCTTGCAGCGCAGCTTGAGCACATCGGCGCATCGCCATGTCGTCTGTCCGTTGGCCTGCGTTAGTTTCTTGTTGTAAATGTAATCCTTGTACACCAGTTGGGCGTTCTTCTTCTGGCTGCGTATAAACCGGATTTCGTCATCTGCGAGTTGCGGACATTTGTAAGTGACAAGAATGGAGAGGAAAGTGAGTAAATATGTACGCCTGGCATTGACTTAAATGCTACATTCAGTACAGTGAAATAAAACAACGCACATTAAACATTTCTTTAAAACATTTTATTGGCAGGAAAAAAAAAAGTAGCGCGTAAACAACCCCAATACGATTTGTTGCTGTAGAACTCTTCACTTAATTGTATGTACACACATACACACACGCATATTGTCTGTACACAGACGCTGTCACTTCCCACCGATGTCCAAGGGCAGAGAAAATTTAACTAATTCGAGAGTGCAGGCCTAGAAACTCATAAAAACAATTATATTCTTTATCACATCAAAATACTCGTAGTAAGTGAATACAAAAAAGAATCACTGAAACACAACAAAATTAAAATGTATGAAAATGGAAACGCACAGAGCTGAATATAAAAGTCACTCTCAACACTTGAATAAACATTTTACTACTACTCACAAAGCACTTTTTTGTTGTATCAATAACAATGCACTTCACAATATATAGCCGTATATGTATATATACACAATAAATTAACGAACCAATAAAAAAAAAACCCTGGTTTGTAGATTGATTTCCAAAGCATTTGTTGCAGCGTTGCCACATTTCATAAATGCAGGGTTGCATTTTCCATGCAATGAAAATTTCGCTGATCTGGCAGCACCGCATATCTTAGCAGTAGAAAATCTAAATGCGTATGTAATGCAAAATGTATTTACTCAAATTCACGACTTACACTATAACAAAATTATTATATTACATGTATGCAGCTATAACTATAAGTTAATTTAACCCAAAGCAAATTTACGTATGAAATGCAAAACATCTGGCTTGATGCATGCCATAAAACACAATCGCACCGCGACAGATTGCATTCGCAAAATTATCAACAAATTGATGAATATTTGATCAATATCATCGTCATAGAGGGCTTTTGTTAGTTTAATGCAGTGGTGGGCAGGCATGGGCTCCGGGAGCTAGCGGCTGCTCCCGAATTCAGATTTCGTGCCCACCGCTGGTCTAATGCGAAAAACTGCGTTTACATTGTAGATGCTGCTTCACGATGCGGGTTACGCATGAACACAGCATTTAGAAATGCAGCCTCAATTCTTTTAAAGCGCAATTAAAGGCAGAAAGTTCTCCCTAGAACTACACAACAAAAGATGACAATCGCTTTTCTCCAAATGATAAGCACACCCATAGTTAATGATTAAGCTCGTAATGGATTTGGTGCAATATTGGATAAAAGATTCGGCAATTAATGCCGTTGCTCGAGGCACTGAAAACAAGCTTCAGGCAATCGTAGCAACATCTCACCACCAAAAAAGGTACATGCCCACCAGTGTGGCAACTTTGGCAATATATATTTTAACTATGTGGCAAGGCCGTGCCATTTTGTAAATAAACAAAATTGCATCTGTCGAAGACACTCCATAGCTAATTTTTGTCTGAAATTTTTAAGGTAAATGCTATGCGATACTAAAGTTTCATTACCTTTGATCATAGAGTACCTTCGAATAAAGCTTCATCCATGTATCCAGCTGCAATCCGGAGGATTTAGTCTTCAGTTTGCCTTGTGCCAGCCAGTTCGTCCAATAGTCTCTCCAGTGTATATTTTTATTCAACACTCTACTTACCATTTCAACAATAAATAGAATTATCGCGAGAGCAGCTGCCTCAGCATCGATCTGCTTTGGCCAGCCGCTCGGCCAAATGCTCTTTAGCGAATTATAAATAGAGCAGAGGCCTTGGTCTTAACGTTACTAATGGCTGATAAAGCAGCTCTTAAATGTGCATTGGCAGTTACAAATGTTGTTTGGAATAGAAGCGATGATATCGCAGTGAATAAAATGATTGAAGCAGATTTAAGCGCTCTTTATAACCAAGGGGGACTATTCGAATTGCGAGTTGCGCCGTAGATGGTTTCTCCATTACATTAAGAATTAGAAAGCATTTAAAAATATACCAAAGTCTGGTCGCAATTCGCAGTCGAATGTCATTTTAAAACTATTTAATTCTAGTGGCATATAGCCGATCCAATGGAGGATCAGCATATTGTAATTCAACCAACCTTGAGCCTCTGTGTTGCCTTGATCTGCGCTGGTGTCGACAAACGATGCATCGCTGTAGCTCTGCGACTGCTGTTTGACCACGGCCTTCGATGTTGTTGCTGCGACATTGCCACTTGTATTGCCGGCAGCCGTTTGAGCGCCGGCATCTTCATTTTCCGTAAAGTAGCTATCATCGTAACGCATGTCGCCGTAGGCATCATCCTCTACATAGGTCGTATCGCCATCGCCAGCAACTTCAGCCTGCTCTTCACTATAGTCGGGTTCCGATTTCGTGGGCAATTCCATGGGGAGATCAATGTATTCAGTTTCCTCTTGAGCGGCCGCCTGTTGACGCACTTGATGCACCTTCGTGTCACTGGGCACAACTGTCGTCTGCACGGTAATCTGTTGAGGAGCAAGCTGAGCTGTAGTCGTGGTCGCTGTTTCCGTTGTCGTTTCCAAGGGGTCAATTACGGTGGCGGTGGTCGTCTTCGAGCGCTTGACAGCACCACTGCCAGCCATGGAGCTGCGCTGCGCCGTGCGTTTGTTTGTCGACACCAGCGTGGCTGTTGTTGTTGTTGTGGCGGTTTGCAACTGCTGCGCTTGCATGTGTTGTTGTGGCTGCTGCTGCTGTTGTACAATGGTGGCTTGAGGTGCGGCTGTGGTCTGTATGACAATTTGTGTGGTGCCCTTGTCATCGCCGAGCACATCGTCGACGGTCTCAATCTTATAGCGTGTCGATGCACGCGGTTGTTGACGCTGTACACGCTGGGCTGGGACTTGCTGTTGTTGTTGCTGTTGTACATGAGGTGCAGCTGGTGGGGGAGTGGGTTCTTGCGGAGGTTGCGGCGTTGGATCATTCTGAAAAAAAATCACAATATTGTATGTTTAGTTTGTTGATGGCCCAATTTGAAAAACAAAACAACCACCAAAGCGCGCGCAACACAAGAGTAAAGGAGACAACTGTATTGCCTGCTGCCATCATACTCGTGCCATCTCTATTTCACGCACACTTTAGTGTGTGTGTGTGAGCAGCGTGCGATTCGAGATACTTCTCTGTTGCTCGGTACAGTACAGTCAGGCCAGCTCTTATACAGACAAATATCGTCGTGTGTGTAAATTTCTGTGTGTGTATTGCGCGCGAAAGGCGCTTGGCGTTGCTCTCTTTTCGTTTAGGTACACATACACATGTACATGTTTTTTTTTTTTCTACTCACGTCTGTCAGCCCCTTGATTTGCAGGGACTCCGCTGTGCTTATGAACGCTGGGAGAGCATCTTGCTTAACGTTAACCTCTCCACAATACATAAACTGAATCAGGTCCTTCAAAGCCGAATGGCTAACATTATTTAAAAACACTGAAACGTAGAATAAATTCAATTAATAATAGAATAAAAATAAATGAATAATGGCACTTACCAATGGCGTGCGTATTCGATGGCATTTGCGTAAACATTTTGCGGAAAAAGGGCGAGCAGACGGACAACACCAAACGGTGCGCCTTTACGATTTGCCCCTCCGCGGCCAGCGATACGTCCACCAGGTCTCCACGACATAACGATTCGTGGAAACCAGCGGACAGATTTGTGTTGAAATTGTTCCAGCACAAACTGAATTGCTCGTCGTCCGCCATCTTGGACAAGCGTACAAATCAATAGAATTTTCTGTATCTGGTTTGTTGTGTGTGCTGCAGCAAAAGGAAATTGCATCAATTAGTTTAAATTTGCAAGATGCATATGCCTGCAATCTTAATGCGGTAAGACATTTGTTTACAACTGTCAAACCACATCAAAAATGAAGACGCATACAAAAAAAAATTAAAAAAAAAACTGGGAAATTTTTCACGCGTGTATGGGCAACAAATAGTGACGATTTTCGGCACACAAATTGTTGCTAAAAACATTGAATTTGTGCAAATACTGCCTTAAAATTACACAACTTACCTCTTCTGATATATTTTTTATAATAAAATACTTATTTAAAGCACAGAAATAAATTAATTACTTTTTCTGCGCTGATGACGCGCAGACTGCGTCCAACCTTTTCAACGAGTACAACGAAATAAATGTATACTAAAAGAGTAGAGTTGCTTCGTTCAGAAAAAGTTCAAATGAACGGGTCATCTTGAACTAAATCGTTCATTTCGAAACATCGAGTGAAACATCGATGCTTGCAAAACATCGAAGCCTCGGAGTTTGGTAGGGCACTATAAAATGTTATGTACATATACAACAAAAAAATAAGCAATCCTAATAATTACGACCCTTTAAAGAAAGAATATCAAATGATGTTTAATACAATCTCTTGTACAGATGAGATTTACAGATATTGAGAACCTTGGCAGCCCTGTCAGTCCGCTCGTGCCAACTTTTGCATCTATGTGGCAGCCTTGGCCCAACTTTGGCAAGACAAGGTGGCAGCCTTGGCTTCCAAAACATGGTGACCAGTGTTGCCAGAATCCGTTTAAAAAAGGACGGATTTAAATTATTGACAAATTTTAAAGTAAAAATCAAAAAAAATTGGTGGTGTTTTTTTAGCATTTTGCTATTTTATTTCTACCTTCTTTGCATTTTTATTTAGAAATAAAATAAAAGTTTGCAAAAATAAACCAAGTTTTTTTAATTTTTACTTCTAAATTTGTCAATAATTCAAATCCGTCCTTTTCTTAACAGATTCTGGCAGCACTGTTGGTGACAGCCCGACCGCCACAATCTGTCGCCTATTAGCGCAATTTGGCGCGCATTTAAATAAAAAGTTTCATAATTTAACATTTGTGTAATTTTGCAATATGATAATGAAATACACAGTTTTAAGTCGAAAGAAGATTTAATATTTGGGATTATTATGTAAATTAATTATAATCAAAAAATATATGAAATAACAAGAAAATTTACAAAATTTTAACAAAAAATTGGCAGAGTACGATTTTTTTCTGAACATATGGCCAATTCGGAATCCTTTTAATATTGCAAATTAACGGAAAATTAATTAATCGCAGGACTCTTTCAAGAACAATGATATATCTGAACTAAATGATTGATATCTGAACTAAAATTGAATTTTAAGCTTCTTTCTTTATTTCTTTCCTGTTCAAGTACTTCAGAAACTTAAGTAAATGCTCCTTTGTTGATAACACAATAATAAAAAAATAAATTTGTTATAAATTTTCGAAATACTCATTCACCTCATATATTTACAAAACAGAACACAGTCGGTTAGCTTCGATTAAGATTTGTTTACTTAAAACAAATCAGTAAAGTCAAGTGTGCGAAAATTGGCACTTAAGTCCCACTTGAAATCGGATCAACGGTATTATATCGCTACTTAGCATGCAACTTAAGGACTTTGCAGTAATAAATATCGTATATAAATACATACTTAAGCTCAAGAAGTCAAACAAAATCTGCATAAAGTGGCTGCGAACAAACAGTTAGCGACAAGAGCAACAACAACAAGCAGCAACAACAATGAAGCAGTCAGACATGTGCACTCTTACACGCACCAGAGCGGGACAGCTGTACGGGTCTTGCTGTGATTGGTTGCATAGCGGCCATTTTCTGAAACGAACAGCATTCGAATACGCACACACACATGGGTGCGTGTTTGTGTGTGTGTGTGAGTGCGCGGGTGGTTAACAATCGTTTGAAAAGATTCAATTCTCATTCAGTTCGAAAAACGCGCTGACAAATTGAGGACACGCTCGAGTGCGCAGCGGAACGGCGCATCGTTTAAGGTTTGAGTAAAACGAAAAACAAAAGTAACACAAATCAAATACCGATTGCAAGGGGTGCGCGCGCTGCCCCAACCCCCCTCATAAAAAAAAGAAAACAGCAACTACCACCTACTCATAATCGCTGTCGCAGTCAAGTGTCGTTCGGTTCGGTGTGTGGTTCAAGTGCATTTTGGCAAATTGTTGTATTTATTTCAATTTAAAGTGCCTCTCAAGAGTTCAAGTGATTTGAATTGTGCCAAAGCCAAAGCCAAAGCCAAATAATGTTGCAACATCATCAGCACCAGGCACAATCCGCTGGCTATTATGACTACAATCAAACGCCGAGTCCTGGCAGCATGACAAATGCGGATGCGCTCAATACAACTCCATTCTCAGTCAAGGATATACTCAATATGGTCAATCAAACGGAGGCCTATGAAGGCGGCTATGGCCATCTCGAGAGGTGAGTCATAGAGCTACGATTAAATATTTATAATGGAATATGAGTACGAGTATTTAAATTAAAATTAATTTAAATTATACAAATTATGTTTGAGTTAAAATATCTCATTTATTTTAATTTTTCGCGAGGAATTATTATATTTTTACCCAGGACAAAAGATTATTTATTCAGTTTATTTTAATTATTTCATTCTTTATATAAAATTGAAAATTTCGAAATGCAAAAAAAATACACTTTTTCTGTCAGGCTTTGTTTTAGCAACCTATTTATTTTATTTAATGAATAAAAAATATTAATCATGAAAAAAAATATTTATTTATACCAGGGATTATTTATTAAAAATAAAAAGAATATCAAAAATAAAATACAAAACTAATAACAAAATATCAGAAATCGCAAACATGACTTCTGAGTCGGAAAAAATCAAAACAGTTAAGCATTTTTCGCTTTATTTTTTTTGTATGTATGAAAAACCTAAATAAACCCTTATAAATGAAACGGTTACTAAACGGTTATTTGGGTTTACAGAGTTTCGGTTTTATAGTATCGGTCAAATGAATATATTTTTTTCAGTTACAATTTCAGTTACGCCTTTAAATTTTAATCGGTTTTTACCGGTTAAAGCTTACGGTTTCGGTTTGGGTTTTAATTCCTGACTTATACTTATTTTTTAAATTATTAAAGTTACTTAATTTTTTAACGAGATCAAAAGCAGGATTAAGTGACTTAAAGTATATCCAAGCAGATGTTTATTCAGTATCTTTTTAGCATCTACCTGTAAGACAGCAATCGTAGACAGTCGCACAACTTCTTGGTAGACTGAACTCTGTGTGTGTGTGTGTGTTTTATATTTATTTATTTATTTTTAATAAGGCTCCATAGGAAATTAATTTCTACCAATTTTCCACAAAAAGATAATATTTTCATAACCTTTTGGCGAGCGAAAGAAAGAAAGAGAGAGAGAGAGAGAGAAAGTGCGACAGCAAAGCAGAAGAAATCCTATGAAAACATGAGACGAGCATGAATTGCAAATAGGACTAAGGGAGCTGCAGTCAGTATCTGTGTCTGTGTCTGCATCTGTGTCTGTGTCGTTTGACAAATCATCGTTATTTGTACAAGAGGCAAGACAAAGACAAGATGCAGACACACAGACACAAAGTGTTAACAATAAGAAAAACAAAGTCCGAGTTTAAGAAAAATTTGAGTTAGAGCTGCGGTCAGGCAGGCAAACAGACGGAGGGACGTATAGACGGACGGATTGGCTGACTTTGTGCGGCGCCGGACGTTGTCCTGTATGTTGTCCTGTATGTTGGGCCTGGCCAACATATGTGATTCGCATGTGTGTCCTTTCAGTTTCGGACATGCGCAGCGCCTCACAGGAGGCGTCCTTTAATTTGTAATGAGGCATGAAATGATGTCACCAAGGGTCGCAGCACAGACAGCAGGAAGTAAGCTGCCAAATGAGAAAAGAATCTGAACTAAACTCGATTTTCTAAGCTCTTGCTGGGTGATGCAACATGTGCTATCCAGGCCCAAAGTACAAAACAAAATATACTAAACTAACCATTGACTTTCTTTCTGCTCTCTCAGTGCGACGGCAGCGTCGGCGCTCTATGGCGCCGCTGAGTATCAACATCAACATCAACATCATCAGCAACAGCAACAGCAACAAGACAGTCTTCAGCAACAGCAACATCAACTCCAGCAGCAACAGCAACAGCAGCAACATCAACTCCAACAGCAACAGCAACATTTGGTGGAGGTTGATGAAGATGCCATGGCCACATCCTCGTTGTCGCCACTGCTGCCACCGCCACATGGTCATCATCATGGCCATCAGCTGTATGCAGGCTATCATCATCAGGATTACGGCATGTCTGCGCACATGTTCCAGCATCCACAAAGCTATCCGACCGCCTACAATGTGACCGCCTCACAGTTCTATGCCGGCTCCACGGTTAATGCGTATCAGAATCCCGCCGGTTACAATTATAATTATGCTGGTACTGGGGATGTCTATGCCAGTTCCTCAACGATTCCCACAATTCCACCGCCAATCAGCATCAAGAGCGAGTACATACCCACGCCCTATGTGACGCCATCGCCCACCCTCGATCTGAACAGCTCCACGGAGGTGACGGAGGTTCATGCCTCCGCACACAAGCTGGCCGGGAATGGGAGTGGCATCAACCAGAGACTGCTCGATACCAATAGCATCAGGGGCATCAATAATGCGGCGGCTGGGGAATGCACAAAGCGAAGTGAGTATTGGGTGAATTCGGCTACATTTATTTAATTGATTATTTACCTAATCAAATTCAGAGTATGTTTTTAGTTTTTAAAAAGGTATAATTTTTAAAAGTATTGAATTTTTTCATAATATTATTTAAATTTTTTTATAATTTAGATAGTTCAAAAACTGATAAAATTATAATAATAGAAAAGAACGGCTCCCATTTAAATAAATTGAGTAATATTATATTATAAATTGATGTTAGGAAAAATACATATTGGGAAGAAGTAAAATCTGAGAATAAAATATTTTAAATTAAAGAAAGGCATACTATTTATTAAAAAAAAAAAAATTTTGGCCCTGTTGGGTTAAATAAAATTTAAACTATGAAATATACAAAAGGGACAATGAAATGTCAAGTACAGTACAAAAATATTTTGAAAAAAATAATACAATACCACTTCTTAGAAATATAATATATAAATTCTGAAAAATAAATAAAATTACATTTCTTAAAATATGCATTATATATTTGTATATGCTTTAAGAATGATAAATTTCTTTTTTAAATGTTATTAGTTAGTTTAAAATAAAGAAAAATTATTATTATGTACATAAGAACTATTTTAAAAAATCTGCAGTCGAAAATAAAGCAGAAACAAAAATCCAAACAGGTTAAATATTGGATGCCTAACCCATTTCTCTCCTTTACGTTCCTTTACAGAAGAAAGTCAGGTGACTTCATCCCGTGCCGAGCTGCGTAAAAACAACAGCAGTGGGAACAACAACAACAATAACAACACCAACACCAACAACAACAGCAGCAATGTGTCTGGAAAACCGCGAATGAAACGCAAACCTCGTGTATTGTTTTCCCAGGCACAGGTCCTGGAGCTGGAATGTCGTTTCCGCCTCAAGAAATATCTGACGGGTGCGGAGCGCGAGATCATAGCGCAGAAATTGAATTTGTCGGCAACACAGGTGAAGATTTGGTTCCAAAATCGACGCTACAAGTCGAAGCGAGGCGACATCGATGGCGATGGGATTGTGAAGCATCATCTGAAGCTGAAGTCGGATTCGATGCAGTCGCCAACGGGCAGCTCTTTGCCCCCTCCGCTGCCCAGTCACATGATGTGGCCAACAGCGGCAGTGCAGCAGACACAGCAGCTGCAAATGCAGTAGATACAATTCGAATATCTAATTTATTATTACAATAATTGACAATGTTTTTACTTTAACGCAAATGCCTCATAACTCTAGTACCTTGACTTGTTGTATATATACATAAATACTTACTATATTTGGACAATAAATAAAGTTTAAGAACCGAAAAGGATTAATCAGAACTCAATCAATGGGGGAAACTGTTTCGACTCGTAAATATATGTGTATATGTATCTGTATCTGCCACTGTTTCCATTAGGCACCGCATCTGTGTATAATTGTTGTCGATCGACGCATAAATCAATTTTATCAAAATGAAACGATCAGTTTTATGAATAAATGAAGAACACAAACACACAGCACAACAATTTCCGTTTTAATTCTTAAAATGTTTTCCTTTTTGCCTTTTCGCTTTTCGCATTGCAAAGGGGTGAAGCACGGGGAATTCGAATATGGATCTGAATCCGAATATGTATTTGTATCTGTATCTGAATCTGTGTCTGTATTGGTTTCGTGGTGTTTTTGGTGTCTGCGGCGGCAATGCAGACATTACAAAGGTTGCTTTTATGAAACGTTTAAGTGGCCGCAATGCAACTGTAAAATGTTTTCCTATATCTGTATCTGAAAGATACAGATACAAATGCAGGGCATACTCCCCGTCCGATCTCGACATCATTTATGACAGCCCCGCTGAGCATCGGGCTAATATTTCATGGAGTGTGGGGCCAAAGTTGATGCCACTCTGCCTGCTGCTAGTGTTGGTGGTTGTGGTTGTTGCTGTGGTGGTGTTGCACTGCTGGAGTGGCATATCAATTACTGCATAAACACATGCCACAGGCCGCAACCCGAACGATACGATGACGATGACGGGGCCAGCAAGTGCAGCTGATCGCACTTTTTTCTTCTTTTGCTTATTTTGGGGGGAAATATTATAGTTGAAGTTGAAGGCATTTTTGACAGGCAAAACTTATGAATTGGATAGAGAAGGGGATTGGCATGGGAGCTGGAGCGAGCTGGGTTAAATGTCAATCACAGAAGATCACGCGCAAGCTTAGATAAATTATAAAGACTTCAACACAAACCAGAGATTGCAATAAAAAATAATTCGTTTTTAAAAATTTAGACCTGAACAAAAAATCTAAGCATAAATTCCAAAAATCTCTTAATAACTATTTTTGATTTGGGTAAATTCGAAAAGTTTAATCGTTTTTCCCAAGTTAAAAAATCTTAGATAAGTCATTTTTAAATGGGGTATCCCGAAAAAATTTTACTTTTATTTTTTTTAACCAAAAGTTAAAAAGTTAACTTTTGGTTAAAATAACCTTACTTCCTAGATCCTGCGCTTATACAGGTATGCCACAGAAATCACTAGTGAAAGCGAATTCAGAGAAAAGCAATTCCACTTCGAAAATTTCTCCGTGCCACAGAAATTCGTGTGATTTAGATTTTTTAGCATGTTCATCAACCTTTTCGTACTAGGGTTGGCGCCTTCTCAGATTAAATTTCCTAAGGATTTGTTTAGCAACTTTTTTAAGTTTATCATTGCAGAATATACAATTTTTATTTTAATTCCTATTTAGTTTACATAATTCAATTTATTTACATAATAATTGATATTGTATAGATTAAAAATTTTAAAAGTTATTGGCGCGGCAAACAATAAAAGTTACTCGACAACTCTAAATTCAAAAATTCGGACAAAAAATGTGACATTATTCTCATGGCACCGGATGCCAGTGAATTGAGCGATGATTTCGTTTCACCCAAAATTGTTCAGGTGATTGGACTCACGTCAAACGAATTCATTACCTTTATAAATCCCTCTTGATTGGACTGTGCCACGGAGAAATGAAATTGACGTAAAATTCAAGTGGAAGAGATTTCTGTGGCATACCTGATAAAGTACAGAGTCTATTAAGTTTGTTTTTAATCCAAGCAAACACAGTTATGAAATAATAATTGATGTTTATTTGTAAAAAATCATTGTAATTTTAAACAGAAATTTTAATCAATTATTTAATTTTAATTAGTACAACTCATGTGCTAACAATTTTTAATAAAAAAAAAAATTTTAATTCATTAAATTGAAAAAAAAAACACTTAGCTTTAATTTTGATTTTAAGATCACAGTAGTTTTGTTTTATAAAAAAATTGAATAGAAGTGTTTTTTAATTTGTTAATCAAAATGAACATTGAATTATTATTTCATAGTTTTTCCCTAATTTTGATCAAAAATTAGATATTTAAAAAAAAAATTTAATAAAATTAAAACAGTTATTTTTATTTTATGTAACTATTTACGTTTAAAACAAAAACATGTAATGAATTTGGATGCTCGAATCGGGGCGTTTGTAGCACAGTGGCAAACAAAACGCCCCCCAAAAGAGGAGGGGGGCATGTACCGCCCACAGGACGATGTAAATGGCATGTCAAGTGGCATTTAAATGTTGCCTAATGGACCACACTGACCAAAAGGATCGATCCACAAATATCGCTGCCTATGTTACATTAAGGTTTCGTCTTACAATGTCGGCGGCAATGTTGCGGCGACACATCGTGTAGCTGGGCGTCTAGACCGAGACCCGGAATATACATATATACATATACATCTAAGCCAGCTCAAGTGGAAAATTTGTCGTTTTTCCCATATATCACATAAGATCGGGGCGTGCAGCGATAAGGCAGTAATGCAAAGGATCCATGCCTTGTAGCGCCGTTTAATTCATGTTGCGTCAAAGGATCAAAGGCGCCACAAGCCGAGCTCGCAGCTGTACTCCCTATCTCCCTCTCACTCACTCGTCATATACCTCTCTCTTTCTATGGGTAACTATAGGCCTCGATGCTTTCACCGCTTTCATTTGCATTTCCTCAATTAAAAACGTGACGCGAGAAGCCGCCAAAGTGAGAGTTAGGTAAGCAAATTAAGATTTATTAACAACAATAAATAAACAATATATTGTATGAATGGAAACCAACAATTGACAATTGACAATCGACAATTGGCGCATTTGGTCTAAACATTCTTACAGTTACACATTTCCTCGCTTTTCTTCTTTGCCGCATTGCGTAATATGTAGTTGCATATATAAATTCATTTTCCGCCTTTCGCCTTTCGCTGTCATTGCGAGTCTTTGTCTATAATCCCAGACAGCTCTGTCAAGTGGATGGCTGCTCATAACCTACCCCTACCCCCTCACCATTAACCATCACAGCCCCTTCCGCCATCAGTTGGAATTAAAGCCTTTGACATTTTATCAAAAAGAAAAACCAATTGACTTTCCTCGCTGTTTGTTTGCTGTTGTTGTTTTTTTTTTTATATTTTATTTCCATTTGATGTGGCCATAAAAATGGCGAGCTCATTTTACATTTCTCTCTCCCTCCCTCATAAATGTATGTATGTACATTAGAGTGGGTCAATTTGTATGGAGCAAAAATAAATTTTTTTCGATTTCAAGCGGTTGTCAAAATCGTAATCTACGACGAATTCTAAGAAGATTTGCCCAAGAAACCATGGGTCTAAAGTCAAAATCGAGCTTCCGATTTTTAGCGTGAAATATGGGAAATCGTATGAAAAATCAAAAATTATCATAATTTCCCGTTAAAAATCGGAAGCTCGATTTTGACTTTAGACCCATGGTTTCTTGGGCAAATCTTCTTAGAATTCGTCGTAGATTACGATTTTGACAACCGCTTAAAATCGAAAAAATTGACCCACTCTAATGTACATAAATACGAGTATTGTTTTTGTTTCTGTTTCTGTTTTATATCCATCAATTTCAACTTTGTGTGGCTTTTCAAGTGGAAAATTGTGACAATTATATTCAAATTAATTGAGTAATTGCATTCGAAACGGAAGATGTGTCGTTTCAAAGTATTTGATTTATAGCCTGTGGAAGTCTCAGCTCGAGTACTTCAATTACTTGTACGCTAAGGCGTTGATTCTTCTCTGACTGAGAGACTCATTGATCTATGGATATTGACGGTTTATCCGCTTGCAATATCCGGAGGCACTTCAAGCACCTGTAAACAAAATCTGCTTGGGATTAGAGAGTACCAATCTCATTGTATTTTTCTATTCCCCCAACACTTTTTCAAAAACTTCTAGCATCCATAACTTTGTTAAAACTAAACCGACATTCTTGTGGAATCACAATTTTAACATTGTTTGGCTAATAATTCTGGCTTTAAATTAAATGGGAAAAAATTTGCCGAGTTCCCCAGAACAAATCGACAACAGAAAATCGATGAAATTTGCATGATTTTTCTGGTGAACGGCAGTGATGAGCAATCATGATTTCAAATTTTGTGATTATGATGACTGAAAATTGATCACCAAAATAGTACGCTGAAATTCTCTCATTTAAATGTTTTGTTATCGATACAACAAATCGTAATCAACAGATCACAAGATTTGAAAATGAATAGGACAAAATTAACAAGTAAACATAGTTTTTTTTTAAATAAAAAGAAGACGTTGGAGTCTGCGTATTTTTAAGGAATTTGGTTGGGAAAAGTGCTTTAAAAATTCTTATACAAAATATTAAATGCGCAATATTGGCTTAATTATTTATTAATGCAACATATCATATATTATTTTAAATCTGGCCTTTTGCTGTGTTCATTTCCATTAAATTAATCATTTTGCGCCAAACTATTTTGAATTTTTTTAATAAAAATTAAAATCATTGACATAAAAAAAAATGACAACTTTGATTTTGCATTAAAATTTCTACAAAGCGTTCACAAGAAGCTTATCAGCAATTTTTTGATTTGTGATACATGATTATGGTTGACTAGCTCTGGTGAACACGGCCATTGTTTTCCTTACAAAATTGTGTACTTTTTCCATACTTACCTCTTAAAATTTTATCAAAAACTTTGAGCTCTCATAGCTTTCTCAAAACTTTATCGATTTTCCTTCGGAATGTCAATTTTATCATTGGTTGGCCTTTAATTTGACTCAGCATCAAAACTTTATTTATTTGAAAAATTAATCTTTTTTCCAAAATTGTCCAATCTTTCCCTACTTACCCCTTTAAACTATTTCTAAAACTTTCAGTCAATTTTATTATTGTTTAACTTTTTATTTAATCCTGCATCAAAATTTTATTAATGTGGAAGCTTCAATTCGTTTTAATTCCATTTAAACTTAACTTCCGAGATGGAACGCTGTCGATTTTTACATGATATGATATTTTTTAACAAAATGTTCATGTAAATATGTTCCAAAATATGTATGTACATGTTTTCTTATCACTTTGATGTTCAAATCATGGAAAACGAGGGTTTTTGAAATGTAACGGCACGACCTTAGTAAAAATGTGTTAACTGCTTGACTGTCAAGCAGTGCGCATGCAGTTCACACTCACGTGTAAAGCAGTTCACTTTGTGGATTCTAATAAGCAGTGAATAGTGGATGCAAGCAGTACAAGCGAAATAATTTAAATTGTGTTTTAGCTTCCACTTTAATTTTAAATTGATCGAAAAATATACATGCTCATATATAGTTAAAAGATATAATTATTATATATTTTTTTAAATGCATACAATTCTGTTGTCTGCAAAATTGAATTTACCTTTTAAATAAAGTGAACAGGATAACGCCAGCCTTATAATCGATCTGCTCTGTAAACGTTCTGTACTTATCAAACACAAACAAGGCAAGGAACACTTGCCAAAATCAATCACTACCCAACTGAATAAACCAGGTATCAGATTTCACAACATTGCCATCAAAAATACCCCCAAATATACCGTTTAGTGGCAAAAACGGCAATGAATGATAATGCAAAGCAAAGCAAACAATTGAAGTGGTTTTTGATAAACCATTAAAGCGAATTTAATACCACAAAAACCAACAACATTGTCTCAACAGCAGAGAACACGAAGAACAAGGAGCGAGTGTCCTTCAGGGCGGAGAGTGCTTTAGAAATTAAACAAAAGGAATCGAGGAACTGTCCATGTTAATTGAAAATGTCTATTCATCATTCGTTAGATGAGATGAGCTGAAGTTTCTGATTCCACCCACCCACCAACTTGTAATCGAATACCTGTTTGGCGATTCCCATCAACTATTTAAGGATAATCGCATCAGCAGTCACAACAAAATGAAATTAGCGATGGCATTGAAGTCGACATTATGTTGTCCTAGTTTGAATAAAGGCGAACGAGTCGAGCGCGTGGCAAGCATCATTATACTAATTACCCAAGTATTATCAAAACGCAGTCAATTGAAAACATGTAACGAGCAACGCAACCACCATCGCTATATCCATTCACCATTCAATTCTGCATCACTTTGAGCGCACTTGAATATTGGTTACTAACTTGTTCAGTTCTGACCGCAAACACACACAATGCGAACACCAGCAACAACAACAGTAACAACAATAATAATAACAAAAAAAAGTGTAGTAAGCTACTGCCACACTCGCTGCTTCCTTTGTTGGAAATAAGGCTCACTCTGACTTCTGCGCCCGAGGCGGCAGCCCATTGGCATTAAGAGTCATTGAATTGGCAATAAAAAGATTATAGCCCGAAGGTGTGAAGTGTAGCAGAGAACCAGAGCGAGTACCAGAGTGAGAGCAAGAGTGAGAACAAGAGCTAGAGCACAAGCATGTGTTTGTTTTCATGTGTCTGGCATTCTCTCAGCATCTCACTCAATAGAGAGCAAGAGCGAGTGAGCGCGCAGCCATTTTGCAATTGCATCCACTGTGACCAATCAGACCGCACTGTGAATGAGACGCTCAGCCAATGACAGGCGTTTGTTGTTGAAAAAACACTCAAACACACACTTTTAATATAAATAATATGAATTACAGTTGTGGTTTTTTACGATGGATAAATAATGTTTTAGAGAATTGTTAGAAAAAAAAACAAACACATTTTTTTTTAAAATAAACAAATAATAATATTATTTTAAAACTGTTTTCATACAAATATAAAATTAATATTAATTAAAAATTAATATATTATAAATATACAGTCGAACTTCCCTAACTCAAATCACTATAATCTAAAGAAAAGTTTCGAGTTTTGAATATATTCGACTTATAGAGTTCCTTTTCTTAAGTTTATTAACATTACTGTCACTCATTTAGCTCGAGCTAGAGAGAAATTCGAATTATAGAAGTTCGAGTTACGAAAGTTCAACTGTATTGCCTTATAGTTGTAGTTAGTAACCGGCTCTAATCTGTCCATTGGCGCCATCGGACACTTTTAAAATGTGTCTTATTCTTCTGATTTCGTTTCATGACAGCGATGATATAAAATTATATTACAAATATTTTTTCTTTGATTATTCTTAAAAACATTAAATGGCATTGAAATTAATTTTATAAAATTCACTATGCAAATAATACAAAATAATAAGTGAATAGCATTACATAGAACCTGTTCTATTATTTTTATTCTTGTAATATTCAAACTAAACAAACGTCAGTCTAAACAAAAATCAACAGCTACTCGCTTGTAAATGTGACTGTACCAAGGAATAACGAATTAGAAGTCGAGCCCGTTCCTATTACCCAACAGTTAACACACAATATGATCAATAAACAGGATGCACACACTTCCAAAAATAACGCACACTACAGCGACTTAAACGTTATACAAACGCAGGCCAAGATTACGATTCCGATTTTAGGATGAATTTGTTTACGCACTCGCTCGAATCACTTGAGAGCAACTCAAATGCTCTTTTGGCGCTGGCCAATAGGCGAAGGCGAAGGCGACCAGGCCAGACCAGACCAGACCAACCCATTGCCAAGTGGCTCAAAATCGGTAGTGCATTATTAAAAATAGCACAGAATCCACCACCAGCGCACCACTTGAGTGCCATATGCGTGGCACTCCGTGAGTGATTCGAGTGATTCTACGACGCGGGATCGGCGCGGTTATTTAAAGAGCACACGGAGCGGACGGTCAGAGCGCATTCGTGACTCAGCCATTGAGACGTGAGCAGCCAACGGGATAAACGCTAAACGAGCAGTGAAAAGTGTTGAATAAAAATAAAAATTATATTTAAAATAATCGTTAAACAAATTGAGAAAATGTTAAATATGGAAAGTGCGGGTGCGGGCGCATCAATTGCCAATCTGAGCAAATCTCTGACCACGCCGTTTTCCATCAACGACATCTTGACGCGCAGCAAACCCGCGACAGGTCCAGGTCGTCGCATGTCCAGCGTGGATCTCGTCGACTGTGACGCGGAGATGAGTGCAAAGAATATGGAAAGATCTAACTCGAAATCGCCACCGCTTTGTTGCCGCTCCGATCTCAGCATCTACAATAAGAGCACGTCCAATCCTGGCCAGCAATCGAGCTATTTGCAGTATTATGCTGCCGCTGCTGCCTTGGATAACAACAATCAGGCGTCCACCTCCAGCTGCAACTCCAACTCCGCACTGAGTGCCGACTACATGCAACGCAAATTGGGCTACTGTGGCGCCGCCTTGTCCGCCGCGGCGCTGCCCCTCGACATGCGACGCTGCAACGCCAGCAACGACTCCGGTTAGTCTGGTTCATTGTTTTGCTAATGGACTCCATTTAAACATCCATTGTTCATTTTTTTATTATTTGTCTATTGAGTATAAACTTGTATTTTAATGTCCCCAATTTCCTTTACTTTTTTTGCAGACTGCGATTCTCCGCCGCCGTTGAGCAGTTCCCCATCCTCCTGCACCGCGGGTGGCTATGGACGCGGCACCACCTCGCCGCTCTCCCACGACGACAGCTTGAGTGGCGGTGCGCTGAGTCGCAAGAAGCGTTCACGCGCCGCCTTCAGCCACGCCCAGGTCTTTGAGCTGGAGCGGCGCTTTGCCCAGCAGCGTTATCTGTCCGGTCCGGAGCGCAGTGAGATGGCCAAAACGCTGCGCTTGACGGAGACGCAGGTGAAGATCTGGTTCCAGAACCGTCGCTACAAGACCAAGCGCAAGCAAATCCAACAACACGAGGCCGCTCTGCTCAGTGCCACGAAGCGTGTGCCTGTCCAGGTGCTGGTCCGGGAGGATGGCACCACGGCCTATGCGCACATGACGCCCGGAGGAGCAGCTGCCGCCGGTTATCCTCATGGCCTGGATCCGGCGCTGCTCAACATCTACAGGCACCAGCTGCAGTTGGCCTACGGCGGATTGCCATTGCCCCAGATGCACTTCCCCTACTTCTATCCGCATCCGAAGGTGCCGCAGCCCATTCCACCACCCAGTCAGCAGACGCCACTCTCCTCCAGCTTTGTCACTGGCTCCTCGGCGTCCTCGTCGCCGGCGCGCAATCAACGCAGTCCCTGCCCGAGTCCCACCCCGGCCCAGGTCATGAGCGTCGAGAGCGGCGCGGAGAGCAATCATTCCGCTGCGGAGGACTGTGACGAGAATGTGGAAATCGATTAGACCTCAATTCGTTCTGAAGGATCTTGGGCGTTTGTGATAGTTTTAGAAGGAGGTTCTTAGTGTTTATTAGTACGTAGTCCATTGAAGGCAGTTGGAAGCTGGGATCGATTATCCTGGCTAATAGCTTTAGTAGCTCTAAGTTTTAGTTAAACGAGTACGTAGATCTATGTTAATATCTTTAAATAAATAAATGATATCAAGCAATTAAATCGAAATGTGTTTTAATTTTATTACAAACAATTTTATTTTAAAAGATTTTCTATGTTGATCTTCATTTTAGCAAATAGATATTGCTTTTTTGACCAAGCTTTCAATTCTATTTTCTCAATTATTGCAGGCTATTATCACTACTATTAAAACTATTAATACTTCTACTACTACTATTACTACTACTAGTACTACTCTGATTTTACCAACTAGAAATCTTTTGTTAACTGCTGCAAGCATTCAGAAATATATTCTTTTATTTGAGCAAATATTCAGAAATTATTTTGAGCTGAGAGTTCTTATTAAGAAACTAAGAAAACTGACCTTGAAATAACAACAATAAACATAAATTATTATTTTAGTCAAAATTCAATTTAACTAATTTTTTATTCATGACTTTAGCTGCATTTGTTATTATAGTAAATTTGTTTAGTTTAAATCATACCTGTTAAATTTTGATTAAACAAAAATAAAAATTTTTATGATTATACCGGATTATTTTTGAATTTTCCTGATTATTTTAGCCACTTTGATTGTGAAAATGTTAAATAATTTGAATTTTATTAAATAGTAAACAATCAGAAAAAAATCAAAAAAATCTGAATACTCAAAAAGATTATTTTTGATTTTTTCTGACTATATTTGAATAATTGTAAAAATTTTCGATTATTTCTTATTTTTTGTAATCGTAATCCTTAAATAATTGGGAAAAATCGAAAATAATCGTAATTTAATCATTAGTTCGACTTTTAATCAAAAATAATCTTATTACTAATGATTATGATTACTAATCATTATTTAACAGGTATGGTTTTAATGTTGATAAACAACAATTATTTTCAGATTCTGATTTTTTAGAAAAAAGGAAAATACTCTCATTATTTTAATTAAAATAACTGTTCGTTATAATTATTGGAGTATGGCTAAGCAGATGACCTTATTTTGTAATTGAGCGCCGTTTGGCTTTTCAAGCTATGCACGTACTTCAGAAGTGACAGGCAGATCATGCGGAAAGTGCCTCGAGATCCGTTCCACTGAAGTGCCAATGTGTGTGGGCTGCGTTTTGCAAAGATGCTCGTGATGATGATGACGACGACGACGACGACGACGACGGCGTTGGCCACTCAATGTCGGCATCGAAGTGCTTCAATGTGTCATTTCCCAGACGGGCGTTGTGTCTCTGACCCACAAAACCACTGATCACTGACTCTGACTCGGACTGTGCGCCACATACAGTTTGCAATGCTTTGCATTTGCACAAGATCAGCGACAAGTATACGGCGGGAGATGTCCATGTCCTTAGGCGCACAGCTGGTGGCTGACGACGACAAGGACATGGCTCAAGTGCCGGACGGCGACAAATTCAACGGCCCATGTTTATCAACAAACAAACGAACAACAAACACAAAACAAACAAAAAGATATTGTCGAAAAGGATGAGGACAATTGCACTTGCATGATCATGATCATCCACTTGAGACGGTAGCCTGTCGCTTGGCAACAATGTATCTCAAATTACAAATTGCCATTAATTTATGGTCGATCACTAAACTAAACTAAACTCTTTCCTCTCCCATTTCTTAACTCCCCTTTCTGCCCTGAGTTTCACTATTTGTGCAAGTGGAGCGTGCGACCGGCAACTGTATAAACACGAGCTGCGGGAGACTCCTCAATGGATCCTACTCTACATAGTGTCTAGACTCGTACTCGTACTCGTATAGATTTTTCGGCCTCTGGCCGCATTTTCTAGCTAAAAGCCAAAAGCGAGAGATGACAAATTTGGGACACTAAAATCAATTGACAGTTGTAATTACTTGTGTCAATAATCTTAGTCTACATATTTCTGTGCATCGCAGATACATTCCGACTTACTTCTTTGTGTGTGTGTGTATCTATGAGGCCCTCGACCTCTCGCCATAATTCCATTTTCGCTCCAGCACAGGAAGTGCTCCACACAAAATAAATAATATCTATATTAAATACAAAAGCAAAGAACTTAAAATACATTCATTTGTATATTTGTGTATTAAAATGGAGTGCTCGGAAAATTAAAATAGGCAACTAAAAATATTTGTAAAGATAAAACTTTTTATCAGAATTAAACAATATAATTTGTTAAATGATCACATTATATTACATCGTTACAACTAAATATTTCAAAATTTGCATATTATTGCTTAATCAATTAATTAAAAAATTTGATTGTTTCTTTTCATTTTTATGCAATTTGCTGTAAGGTACAGACACCTCTAGAAACTCTCTTCCGCCAAGGAGTTAAAGATGCAACGCGGCATGTGGCACAATTGAATGAGAAGGGTTTGATGCCTGATCTTTTCACTTCCTTCATCCTGCACTCTGCGGCGTCTCCACTAATTTGTTTATATTGAGCGCTGTCTGTCGATTTGTTTACGCATCCCTTTTTTTATGACGCGTTAACATGCCGCTTCACATTGTCAGCGTGAGCTACTTGAGAGCACAATCCTTTCAACAGACCGCGCTGGCAGTCCTCTTAGTATCAGGATCGCCTGCCAGTTTAATATGAAAATTAGTCACGGTTGCAAGTGGCGTATGCGTAATCTTTGAACTGCAATTAGTTGCCGCCTGTCAACAGCGTCAGCAAATTGGCATAAACAAATTTGTGTGTGCATTTTGCGCTATTTGCTTAAACATTTTTGGGGCCTGCATTCTTAAGCGGCCATTGAGAGTGCATTTAATGGCAAATGGCTGTCGCTGCCGTTGCAAAAATCAAAAGCAAAAACATTACACAAAACCCTGAACGGACAGATTAAAGTATAAACAAAATGCACTTGCGCCGGCTGAAAATGTTCACTTATTGTAAAATGCATTTCGTTTTTGTTTTAGCCCATTTGCATGCACTTTGCTTTAGCGTTTTTAGCGTTCTTGTCTCATCGTTCACTTGATTTCCCATTCCCATTCCCATTTGCCTACCCGTTCTCGCTCCCATTCTCTATATTCTTGGCTGGGTTCGCTGCGTCTGCGTCTGTTGCACACATGTGCGCCAGCCATAAAAGGAGCATCAGCGTCATGAGGTCGAGGATGAGAACGAGTATATGAATGAGTATGAGGAGATTGCACCGACCTGACACTTCGATTTGCAGCTACCGCTCTGGCTTTTGTTATTGCTGCTGCTGCTGTTATTGTTGTTGTTGTTGCACGTGTTGTTCCTAGGCGGGCTTGTTTATGTAACAGCCGAACTTCTTGGTAGAAATAACTCTACGACAAATTCATCAAATTAGCGCAGTCAATAGAGTTGATACTCTTTCTCAGAGGGGACTATAAAAAAGATACAGCGAGTTTTCATTTCGAATGTATTTATGCTACTCTAGTAATATCTAATCGATAACTGCTAATCATTTTTAACACTTAAAACACTTATGCTAATGCTCAATGCTTACTTGCTTAATGCTGATGCTAATGCTTATGCTAATGCTAATGCTGATGCTAATGCTTCATGCTAATGCTAAGTGCTGCACTTTAGTAATATTTATGATAATGCAAATAATTTTTAAACTCAAAAACACTTATGCTAATGCTAATGCTACTGCTAATGCTTAATTGCTAATGCTAATGCTAATGCTAATGCTAATGCTAATGGTAATGCTAATGGTAATGGTAATGGTAATGGTAATGGTAATGGTAATGGTAATGGTAATGGTAATGGTAATGGTAATGGTAATGGTAATGGTAATGGTAATGGTAATGGTAATGGTAATGGTAATGCTAATGCTAATGCTAATACTAATGCTAATGCTAATGCTAATGCTAATGCTAATGCTAATGCTAATTCTAATGCTAATGCTAACGCTAATGCTATGAGAAAGATGATAATATTAATTGGACCAGCAATATTATTAATTAACATAACTTTAAATAGAGTACTTTAACTATAGGGTATTCGAAATCAGTCTTGTCATATTTCCAATATTTCTCCTTTGTTGTGTTATTGAAGTTGTGCTCTTGATTTTATGAGATCGACGACCACGGACAGGAGGGACGGCGGACACGGTGGAAAGAGTTGAGCTGAGATTGGGTCGGGACAAAACGACATTGCCTAATTGCCTTCCCGGTACTACACGTACGAGTATAATGGGTGTTGGGCCACGAGGGGCTGAGACGAAGATGCAGTGCATCGCATCGGATGAGTAAATGAAACGTTTCGCCCCCGAAATTCAGTAAACAAACACACAAAAGCAAAGTACAATGATGCGCTGTGCTATTTATGTTTATTTTGTTTCGAAAATTGTGCGTTTAATTTATAGTTAATTGTTTTTCAGCGTTTTCATTAACCAACCAAAAACCAAGCCAAACGGACATGACTGTGTGCGGTCCCGAAAATTTCATGTGAACACGCCTATGAAATAATAATACTCATACCAATTGTTGTTGATGATGATGCTATTTGCGCAAGTTGTTGATGGTGGTGCACCCACACACACCGAGGTATCGACTACTTTTCGCTCCCTGCTCCCTTCTTCCTTCCATATTTAAACTAACAGCTCTCGCATTCGTCCAACAAAATGGCCACCCACCTCAATCACAATCTCAACCTCAACGTGGCTGCCGTCGGCAGCTGTTGAAATCTTTGCGCAATGTGGCTAGCAGAATCCCTCAATCCCAGTCCTCTACTCCCCGGATGGGCACTCCTTTGCTTATTTGGCTAGAAATAAAAAAGCATTTAAATGATTTTCGTAGCTCCAACAGGAAGAAAAAAATTGGAATGATAAATGTTTTGGTTTTTGTGATTTTGTTTATTGTTCAAATTTCGCCTAAAAAATTTCAAATTTTACCGCATGTATAAAACGCATTTTTTATAGGCAGCCATTCAAATCGGCGAATGTTGAGTTGATCCTAGCTAAATACAAATAGTTGTCGTTGTTGTTGCTGTTGTTGTTGTTGTTGTTTAGCGAGCTGTTTAGATAAAAATTTGTGGTATAGCCGGCCAAGAGAGAAGCAGACACATGTGCCATTGTGCCATTGAGGCAACTTAATTAGCATTTTTAATGGAGCTGCCGACTCGTCGTAATGCTCGACAATTAAAGACATGGCCAAGACAACGGCATGGCCAAAACCGAATAGATTTCAATTCAGTGGAAGTGCGCGTGAGATTTGTTGAATGTGTTGCATAATGTTGTGTTTTTTTTTTTTTGGGTCTTATCAGCTGCCAGAGCGCTGCTAACAACCCAGCAAAAAACACTTGAAAAATGAGCTATCAATGTGATCTCAACTGCGGATCAGGTCAGTTTTTTTAGCCCGATGAGTTCACAATCTCAGATTTGGCAATGTAAAGTGTTTTTTTGTTTTTGTCTTACCAAAAATGAAAATAAAAACAAACAGACTTGAAAATATCTAAATAGTTTGCCATGAATCGGTTTCCTTTACACTTTGTACACGATGCTCATTCATTCTGGAGGAATTTCTCTTTGCTCGTGTTTAACACCTTTGGGGCACTTTGAGCTGCTTAAACAACTGACGATCTCTGTTGTTTTTATACAATATATTTTGTATTTGGAACATCATAAAAAGCAAAGCGCTTAAAGTCTGTTTAAGTGTTCATTGTTTAATGTAAACAAAATTAAATGGAAAGATTTTACAGTAGATCATGGCTAAGGTGAAAGACATGAACAAATACAAATGATGATTGATGTTTATTAACTTGGGTTTTTAACTTTTATATCGACAACTTAGAAAGAAAAATAAATTCGTTTGTGAAAACTAATTGAGGCAAATGATGTATTAACAAATTTATAAATGTATGTGAGAAGAAATCATTAAAGAAAAAAATTAAGAGGATACAGCAACCTTCACATCTTCGGCCCATTACCGCTCTCCTCAGAATCCTACAGGATTTTTAATATTATAATTTTACCTAAACACTCATGTGTAAAAATCTAATTGAAATCTTAACACAAGAATTAACACAAATTTTACGGTATGCATAAATCAACTCTATGAGAAGCTAATCTTCTTTCCTACACTTGGCCAGGTTCTTCTTCTTGTTAGCATCTTCTTAACGCTTCGTTAGTCCTTTTAGCCTTGCTGTAAGGTGCAGTAAGGAGCGTAATTTACGATTCAAATGAATTCCACCCACATTTTCATAGTGTCATTTCTTTATTTTTTTCATAATCATTAAACGATAAATTTAGTCGTATTTCTTTGGCAGTTTTTTTTTCATCACAGGGCCACACAGGACCACACCCACTGGCAATGGCAGCAGCCATTAGAAGCAATTTTCAATTTCCTTTCTGATGAAGCACATGGCAAGAGAGCAAATTACATGGCACACAGGACAAGATGATGAGCTGACTTGCCCCATTCCACAGTATCTGAACTTTTTTCACTTTTTTTTTCCATCATCATCTTCTTTAGGTTGTGCTTAGTCCTGGCACACGTACGCAATTGTCCTGAGTCGATTCGAAAGAACATTTTCTTGCAATTTTCACGGCGACGGCGCAAATGAACAGCCATTATGTGGATCTCAAGTGAAAGCAACGTCTGAAGTGAATTTGTAACGAGCCGAAAAGCGTCCGAAAAGTCGAAGACCAACTCAGTGCGTTGCACTGAGTTATTCCAGCCATACCCAGTTATCCCTGCCAGCAAAGGACATGCTTCAATTGAATAAGAAGAAAATTACACTTAAACGCTGCGGCGTGTCGACAACTACAGGACATAAGAGTTGAGTTGAGTTCAGCAGGTGGTCTGAAAGGGGCAAGGAGTGTAGAGAATGGCAATGGGAGCGGGAAAGGAAAAGAGTAGAGAAAGGACTCCATTGAGTCAAGGCTGGTCAGCATTTGTTGAACGCCCTTTGATTGGATTGCATTCATCAAAGTCAGCTGAAGCGAAGATTAAAGTGCTGTAATAATATAATTCTAATTAATTATCGTGAACTTTTATATAATATTTATCAATTCATTCTATCAACTGACTCACAATAAATAATTATTATGGATTAAATAAATAATTAATTATTCTGAACTTTAGTACTTATAATTTCTATCCATAAGCGGACTAACGAAAATAATATTATTTAAATAATTATTAATTAAATTTTCTATCAACTGACACTTCATTTCTAAAAGCCTTTGGCTGTTTTTAGTCTTTTTAAAACCAAGCTACATATTCTTTCCTTTTTATTAAAATATTTGACAAAATTTAAGTTTATTAAATTTAATAAATTTTATTTTTAAAATTTAAAAATGTATTAAATACAATTTTAGTGAATTTATTTATTTTTATTAAATATATAAAAAAAATTTAATAAAAATTATTGTCATACGATTTTGGTGATTCCGAAAAAATTAGCTACAAATTTTATCAAATCTCTGCCGTCTCTGGAACACAGTTACGTCAATCAAAATCTCTTGAAAATCTCATTCTTAGACTTTATGCCTTTAAATAAAAATGTGGATTTTGTTTGAAAAACATATATTTTTAAAATTTTTATATCGATTGTCATAAGTAATCGATCCTTTAATTTCTACATTTATTACTCTTTTATTCGCCTGATTCTCAATGAACAATTTCACTTGAAAATCCATTCAGGCGGACACAGAATTCTCAATGAACTTCGCCTCGCACTTTAATGTCAGGAGCAGTGCTTCTGCGGCGATCTGTTTACAGCGCCAGAAGACATTCCAGCCAACGACAAATAAGCCCCAAATGAAGTTTATTTGCTCAAGCCGTTGACAGACAAACAGTTGCCGCCTCGTACTCGCACTCGCACTCGCACTCATCTTCCATGCTATGAGTACTCATAGCACTCATACGCACTGTGCGCCATCTGCATTAACATATCATTAGACTATGTTGCTGTTGTTGTTGCTGCTGTACGTGTGTCCGTATCCGTGTTCATGCCTCTGTTTGTCTGTTTATCTGCGCTTTTGTTTACAATATAGCGTAATCATGTGTTACAAATACCAATAATAAAGGCAATGGGCAATCCTAACCCTAACGCCGCATGAACTTTCTTCCCATGTGCTAAAGGGAGTGGAAATGGAAATGAGATGGGGAATGGAAATGTTGCCGCTGCCGTCGCACCCACTTCAATGTCAGTTCGTGCATGCATAATGAGCTGCAGAGGCGTCTGCTCCACAAAAACGTGTCGTCCCCGGAACGGAACGCACTCGCTTCAAGTGCACTTGTAGATCCAGTCGAGCCCCGATAAACATTCATAGTCATTCCAATCGAATGGCGGCTCTGCAGGAAACAACTGTCTTTTGGCTCCAAATCGGCATCTTTGTTTATATTTAATTGCCATTTAGTTGCACTTTTTGGCGCAGTTTAAAAGCGGTCAACAAACATTTATAGACGTGTGCTCTTCCTGCTGATTTTGTAAGACCACACTTAAACAAAATTTTATTGAGAAATTCCAATTCTAAAACCGAAGATCAATATGTTGAAATCCATTTGAGATTATGATGAATATGCTTTATCGAGTTAAGAGATTTTACATATTTTTTCGGCTAAAGTGTTCTATGTGATTTTTTTTTGGTTAATTTCTTAAGAACACTTGGAATGGTACTCTGGCGCCTTAAGTAGTCTTTGTCTATATGTACGAGTATGTGAATATTTACGTATGTATGTATATGCCTGCTATAGAACTGATTCATTAAATACTTAAGTAGACGACTCAAGTGCCAAAGTTTAAGTGTTGGGGTTATTATTGCAAAAATATATATGTAAGAACAACAAAGAGCAGCAATAATTGATGGCAATTATTCAACATATGGTAATTTAGTTTTTAATATGAGCATGACTATCAACTGATATCCAAACTTTAATAAGTTAAATAAATCGATTGACTTGTCTTACCTGCAATTTTATTTTTCAGTTCATTTCTTTATTTGAACTTTAAATGCAGCTTAGTATTGGTATTAGTAAAATTTTGCATTTCTTTACCCAATCATTAGCTTAAGTAAGTTAGACTAAGACCAGGTAGAGTAAGGTAAGTTTTTATCTACTGCCACCAAATGAGATTTATGGCAATGTTTAGTGAAATTATTTTTCGATAACTTTCCGTATTTTGATTTTTTAATTTTACAACTTCAAAACGTTTTTAAACTGCGATTTATGTGCATGCGAATACAATTTTGATATCTACAAAAATTCTGCATGTAAATATTTTGACCTAAAAAATTTTCCTTTATTAATTTTAGCTTAGTCATTCTATTTTTTAGAATCAGATAAATGTATTCATTATTTCATTTATTACTAAAATAGCATATCCTTTTAGAAGCATGTAAGTAAGAGATACATACTTATATCAACTAAAAATGTTAGGTAAATACACAATATACAATGTATGCTAATATATCTACTATACTACTTGGTACATCTTCTTATGTTTTAATGGGCTTCATTAATAGTTTCTGCCCTTAATCGCTGATGTTTTATATAGACAACAAATGGCCAATTTGGCCCAGCTCGATTGCGTTTACACACATGTAAGACGTTGGTCGCTCTGCTTCAGTTTATGCGATGTTCGATATTTGATTTTTTATGAACTTCCCCAACATATTAGGCGGAACATTAGGAAATCGTAAATAAATCATAGGCATTTGTCTGAATCAAATATTTATTTGCCGGTTGCTGTAAAAAATTGCCACCCACACGGGTGAAGAGAACTCATGTTGATATATATATATACATGTACTTTCCCCATTCTAAAGCTCCGCCCAGTTGGATTATATGTAGTACTACGTGCTATGTACATATTTTTAAAATGCAATAAAACTCAGCGCGCCAATTTGTAGGCAATTAAATTTTATTCTCTTGTAGGAATTTTGATTTGGCGGCGACTCGGACTGCGATTCAGATTCAGATTTAGACTGAATCTCTGACGTCCGGGTTCCGTTTCGTCGCAATGATCATTCGCAGTTGATCATTATCATGATGATCGATGGCTGCCATTGGACTTATTGTTGTTTACATTTGTCATATTTAGCCAATGTGCGCTTTTATTGTTCTTGTTGCCAATTTGCCATATTTTCATAGCCAATTCGCTTGGGTGTATTGGCCATTTGGTATTGGTGTTGATATTTATTTGTTGCCACATGCCTGCACTGATACTTTGTTTATTAGGCCGAATTGTACAAATAAATGCAACAGCTTTTTTGCGGTAAATCATCATTATATTGAATTAAAGAACCTTGAACAGTCGCCGCCGCACTTTTAGGTTCTCAAGTGGACTTATTCGCTCGAGTACGAGTACGAGACGAGACGAGACGAGACGCATTGCACATTTTCTAATCTTCTGAGGCGAACGCAATCAATGCAAACGGCTGCAAAATGTGGCCATAAATTTGTTTCTATACCCGGATCAGGTCCGGTCCAGTTTCTTTTCGCCCAAGTGTTCCATCAAATTGAAGCTTTTAAGTCTTTTGACTGAAGTGCTTGCGTTCTAATTTGCATTGGGGCAGGCCAACAAAATGCGGCAAATGCGCAATTAGCCGCTATTACATTAATAATACGCGTACTTGTCTACCACAATACCATCATAAGTAATAATTGAACAGGAATGCTATGGAATCTTCAAAAACGTGTACTCATGAATGTTTTTAAAAAAATAGAATATGGAAAATCAACTAGCAATAGAGACCCTGTACTTGTTTTAAAAAAAATAAGAGAGTATCAAATATGTTTATTATCCAATCGAAATATTCGATTTTATACATTATTTAATATGGATATAATAAAAATCTATTATAATAATTATTCATTATTTTAATTATAATTATTATTATTAAATTTATCTTTTAAACAACCGCGGGGCAAAATAATGAAACAAACTTGATATGCTTATGATATATCAGCGCCCACAAAAATAGTTTGGAGTCTCTAGCTCTTTTAGTTTTTTTTTTTTTTAGAGGGAAAGAAGAACATGATTATATCGATAGGTTTTGATAAGTTCATTAATTAAGTTTATATACACTTTATGGAATCAGAGATGTCATCTTTTACTGTTAGGAACAGTTTGCATTATTTTTACCTTATATACCCCCTTTTTTAAAGTACAGGGTATAAAAACGAAATTGAAATTGAAATGAAATGAAAAGCGCACATTGTGCAAAGTGAATCGCCAGCACTTAAGAGCTTAAAAGTAGAAAAACAGAGACTTTTACCACTCGCTCTCAGTTCTCAGTCTCTACTTCTCCTCTGTCCACCTCCGTTGCCTCTGTGGCCTCTGTCTCCGCTGACCTTCAGTAGGCGCCGGTGGCAGGCAACTGGAAACCGTCAACAGTCGGACAGTCAGACAGACGGACAATGTTGTGAACTGATCATGTAATCATGCGTGTGGCTTTGTTTACAAATCACGCCTTGGGTCTCGGCTACTTGTCGTCCTGCCCCAGACAGGACTCACTTGAGTGTGTCGGCAGTACATGATCGGGCAGTGAAATATGTGTGAATGTTTAGTCCTGATTTGGCCCAATAGAGCTCAAGTGGACGGCGCCTGTGGCAGACATTAATTGCTTCAATATTTTGACCAATATTCAGATTTGTCAAGTGCTTTGTTAACTTGTGCGGTCGCTGTCCAAGGTGTCCCAGTCCAACCAGTCCAATTGATAAGCTGTTCCAGCTGACGAGTTGCCGCCAGTCGGGCTTGTCTAGACAGCTGTGTCCCGTTTCGTTTATTTTGATTTGCGCCACAGGACACGGCGGTTGGCCACAATTGCAACATACTCGAATTAGCCGACAATGTTTTGTCGCCCCTGAGTGGCAGTGTCATCCATGGCGCGACGACTTCGACTGCGACTGCGACTTCAACTTGGACGGCCACAGCAACTGCAACTGCAACTTCAGCAGCAACTGCAGCATCAGCGACCACACATAAGACACAAATAACCCAAACCATACTTCAAATAAGCAAAGCGCACAACAACAACAAACATTGCAGAGGCAACCGCAGCACGACAAACAGGGGCGTTGTCTGGGGGGTGGGCAGAGGGGGCCCACTGTCCCCTACAAGCATTCGTGTTTCAACATTTTGTAGCATTCGAAACGCACAATTTTAAAATTCGATGATTCCCAACAAACTATTTCACGCCAAAATGAACCATTATTTTGTCTTGTCAAGTTGCACAGTAGAAAATCAAACAATATACAAACGGAATGTCATTTTGATCACAATTTAACCTCTTAATTCAGTCCGCACTAAAAGTTAATTCATTTCACTCAAATAATTTTTTGACTCCGATGTCGATTTTTAAGTATTTTCCAGGGAACGTAAATTTAAAAACTTTTAGGCCCGATTTTTCAGTGTCTAAATAAAGTGTTTGATAACTATTTAAAATATATTTTTACGTAAAATGTATAGAAATTACTGTCAAATTTTAAATTAAAATGTTAAATTATTGTATGAAATTTAAGTGAAATTCAAGCGAAAGCGATTTCTGTGGCACCCCAGTATATCTTAGATATAGTTTATATGTACACTTTTAAAACGGCCCTAAATCTCAAGCTTTTGTCATTTAATTAACTTCTTATGTCATAACATAATTAGTATAAAACAAAATTTTACATTTGATTCAGATTTGCTATGTCAAAGATCTGTAAATTCATTCTGCATTATAATTCAAGATATCGTTTTTTAAATGAACAAGATAAAGAAGTTTATAAATAAAAATACAAGAATGCAAATAATTGTGAATATACACTATTAAAACTATTATCATTTGTCCCCCCTTTCAGGCAAAGCATTCTACGCCCTTGACAAGAGGCACATTTAATGCACTCCAAGTCGAGTTAGTTAAACTCAGTTCCAGTTCCAGTCGCAGCCCCTGTCGCATCCGCAGTTCAACCTCAGCCCCCATCAGCCATCAGCCATGAGCCATCAGCTATCAGGTGTGCGGTGGCGTTGACTTTGTGGGTCGCCGATGCTGCGCCTCCTTCTCCATCCCCTTCTCCCGTTAGAAGCTGCGAGTAGAAGCGCAAATTGTTTATGCTACTTTGTGAGCAATAAAAGCGCAGGCAGCCAGAATGTAATGTTGCCCATGTGGGTGGTCGTCAGCTCTCCTCCAGCAAGCATATGTATGATGTGATCAGTGGTGGTGGTGGCGGTGCGGTGATGTCGGGTTATGGTTATGTAAATGCCGATGTCAGTGGACGTTGAGAGCACCGCGTGCTAATCACCAGCAACTCTTCAAGCTCGCTCGTGTGGAATTGATCCGAAAGCATTGTACTCGAATTAGCTCAAAAGGATAAAAAGGATGAATGAATGAAATGCCAGCTCTAATCCCTGTGAGAGCTGTGCCATAATTGAATTGATTTCTGGTGAAAGCAGCCACTTGTAAGTGTCGGTGGTGCGAGATACGAGAAGGTCGTCTAGCAATCTGGATTTCTGTATGTAATTCGGAGTTTCTGGAGTGGCAACCGCATAATTTGACTTAATTGTGTCATTATGAAGCGCTATCTCTGCCTACGGCCTGGGAAAGAGTACGGCGTATAGATTATTACGCCTACTCAAGTCAAGTGCGGCTTTGAGCCCATTAACGCCTTAAAAGTCAATGATGACTGCTGGTCTCTGATAGTTTCTCTGTCAGTTTGTTGACCTTTTGCTGATAAGCTCCCAAGTGCAGTGGGAACTTTGGCCTGTAATTGTAATGATTTTGATTTATGGCAGCATAACTGTGCATTTTTTGCTGCTTGTTGTTTCTAGGTACATCTATTTATTTTCATTTGTCAATAAAATCGACATCATTCGCATTTTGATTTGCGCAACACATCAACAAACAATGAAAACAAATCGCTTGCAAATCATTTCGCAAATTTGCCAATTTCATATTTACGTCTTCATAATTTGCACTCAGTTTTTGCAGTTTTACGATATTATGCGCGACGTGCTATAGAATTTTGATTCGCATTCTGATTGATTTCTATTTTCGTTGCCCAGCAGGGCTGCGTCTTCTGTTTGTTGCTCGGTGTTTATATCATCAGAATTCAGAATATGAGCACAATTCGACTTCAGTCTAATTTAAATGTGCTACAAAATTATTATAGATCCATCGAACGAATTAAAAATCAAGTCAAAAATTGACCTACAAAATTTATATTGTGTTTCACATTTTTAAAATACTCATTTATAGGTTCCACAAACATCAGCATCCAATATTAAAATTAAGGTTCGTTTCTTAACTGAATCCACTTTTAAAGGTGTGTGTCAAGGATTTGAATACAGCACGTTTCGAAACATTTCGATATCTCAGACACCAACCATTACACTGCTTAACAAACCATCTCAAGCAGTTGTGGTGTACGCTGCTTGCTTGAACCAGTCGCTAGTTAAGACACAAGGCAATTGTTCGGCTTACTGCTTGAATGAACCAGTGTTTAGCTAAGACATTAACCAGTATTTATTTAAACTGCTTCACGAGATATTTTTTAGGTAAGCAATGTGAATCAGGATAATAATTTAACGTGATAAAACAAATAAAGGAGATTTTACGGATAGTTACATTTAAAAACAACTAATCGAAATACTGGTTTTACTGAAATGTCAGAGATTGAAATTTTCGGACATTTCTTCGGAGTCAAAATAGTCGGCAGATAAAAGATTTATTTCAGTTTGAATAATATTAATGAATATGTTTTACCAAAATAAATAAATTCAATAGTTTAAAACTAGATTTTTATTTAAAACTTAGATTTTTTTGCCGAACTGTGGAGCAATTGTGCAAAATAAAACTTAAAAAACTTATTTTCTTTATAAATATTTTGAATACGCCATCTATAATTTATTTTAAATTGCATAAACTTATGTTATTGACATAATATACAGCTAACACAGTAATATTATACAATGCATATACATAGATTTATGTTCATACTTTTGTGGTGGTTTGTTGTGTGGCAAATTCATTCGACAAAATCACAAGCAATTTATAAGAAATTCAATACTACAATTAGGAAAATCATGTGAAGAAAATGTTTTGCGTTTTCTTTTTTGGCAAATTAGAAGTCGTGTGTGTGTGTATTTGAGTGTGTGTGTGTGTGTGTATGAATATTCATTTATAATCAGCAATTTACAAATTGGGCTAATTGCGGTAGCTTAGTTGCCCCGATCCGTGGGCTGAGGGTAGAGCAGCTTTCCATCCGAGTAGCGCATCAGAGTCATCATCTTCAGCATCCGGAGGTCCTCCTTATCCCTGCTCGCGTTGCTCGTGCCCGTGCCCGCATGGTGGTTGCTACTCAGGGTCAGGGGGGGTTGGTGATGCGATGGCCGACATCGCTGGGGATCTGCTGACTGGTCGGGTCTTTAAAATACTCAAGTCATTAACATTCTCTAAAAAGCTTTTGTTCGCTGACAATTGTTTCGAGCTCTGCACATCCTTTTTCAGCTCCTCCATGTCCCGCTTGAGTTTGGCGCGTCGATTTTGGAACCAGGTGATGACCTAGGAGCAAACGATTAATAACTGAATTATATTTAGCATTCACTATAATACTCACCTGCGCATTGGACAGACCCAAACCGGCGGCAATTTCATCACGATCGGCGGGTGATAAATATTTCTGGTAGAGGAATCGTTTCTCCAGCTCAAAGATCTGTTGATTCGTAAATGCTGTGCGTGATTTGCGCTTCTTCTTCGGATTCGACCGCGTGGCAAAGATATTCAGCGTGGAGGGATCTGAAATGGGTTCAATAAGAAAGAGCATTAAACAAATGTGCGATGTGGCTCGTTAAATCTGAATCGATCTGTCAATATGTTATACGATCGTAAATACAAAGACAATTCCATGGATCTGAACAAAACGCTCACTCAACCTTTATCTGCCGCTATTAACTTAATCTTTGTAACTGGTAACTGGTTTGTTAGCTTTAACAGCCTCTAAGCCACTTTCATTTCAATCAGCGCACTAGTTAAAATAACTTCAAACACACAATCCAATGGTATTCATAATAGAGAGCAATTTGAGCAAAGGGTCGAGGAATATAAATGCCTATAAAGCATGAACAAAAAAGCGTGTGGAATCTCTAGCTTCTTTGTTTTATATATAGACTTTGCTTGATGTTGCCCGATCGTCAAGTTTTATGGGCGTTGATGATTCCAGCCCAGTTTTGTACCAACTTTTATGTCGATCAGTCTGTCCGTCTGTCGGTTTGCTTGATTCTGACCGATTTTTATTGGCCTCAGCGCGTTGAATGATTTCCTTTATGGGAATCTTCATATTGTTGTTGTTGTTGTTATTATTGTTTTGTTAAGCGTTTCGATTGGGATTTGATTTGGTTTTGATTGTCGGTATTTGTTTTGCTGGCATGTTTAAAGGTAATACGCCCGCTGATTGATGTTTTCGAAAGTATTCCGATATTCCGCGCCGGAAATCACATTAAGCATTGTTATTGTTTATTTATTTATCGCATAGCTTTTCAATTTTTGTTCGCGCCTTTCGATGAACTGTTTTTATGAATGCATAAATTTGTATAGACATTGGCCAAAAATGATCTCTTGCCAAGCAGCTACTCAGCCAAAGTGCCAGCGGAAATGGCTGCCCTTATGGCCAGGCCAAGACAGCGGAAGCAACAATGGCAATGGCAGCTGGACGAGGATATTCAACCCCTGATGATGACAACAACTCGAATTGTTGTTAAACACGATGCACAATTAGCAATTAATGTGACCGAGTCCAAGGACGAGCAAGGAATTATTTGATCGAGGGGTTGTTTTTTTGTGGTCAAAGCCATTTTGACACTCACTGTGATGTGTTTATTGTAAAGTTCATTTATCTAGATTGTCAAACACGCCCTTTTCTAGTCGAGCTGCCGGCCATGGAAGCGCATGCATATAAATTAATAAAAGATAGCTCATTTGACTATAGGCTAGATACGAGTTTACACTTAAAAAAAAATACTCTTAATTCGCCTTTAAATGTCTAAACGACTTGGTCTTCTTAAGAAGTTTGGCAAATATTCTTTGTAAATTAGGGCATGAATTGGGGAATTACAAATGAGATCGCTGTAAATTTAAAAAAATTGTATATTTTAATACTTATATTTTCAATACTGAAATTTGAAACAGTATTCATTTTGTAGTTATTAAAAAAAAGTTTGTATTTTGAATGTACACAGCAAATTATTTCACAAAATGTAAGAAGACTTTCAGATATTTCTTAGTACATTGCTTTTCTTTCATAAATTAATTTGCCATAAGCAAGATTTATGTATGTATATGCAAATTGTTTATAAGCATTTCAAATTAAAGCTTGCATCCGCTGATCTAGCAATTGTCTTAAGAGCCTTCGAATTAGCCACAAATCGTGGGGAGTTGCCAATTAAGCTTAGGCCTGAAGAACGCCCACGACAACAACAAATTGGTCATGCTGCATGTGGCAAGATGGCCACGCCTCCTATTAAAAGTTGCAGTTGTTGCCAGTTGACCAAAAAAAAAGCCAACTGCAAGTAGTTGAAACATAAAGGTGTGTGTGTTTTGGCCATTTGTTGCGCTTTATTAATTATGAAAGCCTAGGCAGCATGGGTTTGGCCAAGTCATGCTCTTGGCTTTAACTAAAGTTGCAGTAACAAGTTGTACACACACTCACACACACACATACAGATACACATATTCAAATTGGCCAAATGAATTATGGTCTGCACCCACAGACGACAGTTTGGTCTGGGCCAGAACAAACAATGTCATCAGCATAACTAATCATAATGACAGGCGAGTAAAAAATAGTGTGTGAGAGAGAGAAGGCGAGAGAGAGAGGGAGAGAGAGACAGGGAGAGAGGGAGAGAGAGAGTGTGTGTGGTGACACCAGGCATTGTACAGTGGTCAATTTAGTTCGAATTAATTCAAAATTAAAATTATTTAAATAACTCAGACATTTTTAGTTTAACTAATAACTAACGAATCTCTATTAGGCCTAATGTTTAATTAACTATAAGTTACTAGGGGCTATAATTTGTGTATTACCTTATCCATTTAAATTATAATAATTTTCGTTTTGAGTCGACGCCAAATGAGAAATTAATAAATAAATTAATAATAAATTACAAATAGTATTATTATTAAAAAGTTAAATCAACAGTGAGGTGTACTACAATTTATATCAGATAAATTGACCAATTGCACTACTGTGCGTGGTGGAATAAAGTAGCTGTGACTTGGCCAAAATAAGCATAAGTTATGCCAGTTGGAGAGCGTTGCTAATTGAGAGACAAACAAAATGACGCATTGTCCTCAGCGGCAGGACAAAGCAGGACAACCTGGAACTGGGCTTGGTTAACAGACCTCCACTTACTGCTGCTGACTGACTGAACACGAGTAATATAGTATAGTATGAATGCGATATGACGTGCCTTATCGCTGCCAGATCAAACTGGGAACGTTGCTTCAAGCCTAATGGCGTTGGCGGTAATTAGGAAAATTAAGTAGCTGCGGCGCACAGACATAAATTAACAGCAATTCATTAAACGCCGCTCGAATAGAGCCAGAAAATCCAAAGAACGCATCTTGAGAAGTCCCATCAAGCTGCTTAAGTGTCAAAGTAGAGGAAAGAAAAGCAGAACACAGCAATTATGTTAATTAAGAGGCCACAACCAGAAGAAGAGAAGCAGAAGCGAGGGAAAAACGATTCAATTAAAGCCAACTGCAGATCAATCAGCCAACAGCCTGCGGTCGAAAGTGCAGTGTCTAATCCGGAGCAGAAAATAAAAAACCAGAAAACCAACAAGAGCTAAAGTCAGTAAAAGCCTGTGGAGATTGAAATCTAGAGATCAATGCTGTTGGCTATTAGGTGCTACCAAAGATGAGTATCGCTTGGAAAATGTATTGGGCACAAGGTGCTGTTCACACGATCGTCAAGCGATCGAGGCTCGGACTCTTTTTTTTGTAAGATGAGCTGATCTACCTAAGATGTTTGGTAGAGGGAAAGAGAGAGAGAGTATCAAACCAGGCAGGAGCATGACATGTGGAATGCGATGTGTTTGTCGGCAACGGAAGACTCAATTAGAAGCCGATTGTGGGGATTTATGAGCACAAGGAATTTCACATTATATGTATATATTTTGTATTTTTGTATTTTTGTTTTTGGAAAGCCTTTAGCCTGGACTAAATACCTGCCAATAGCTTTATAACTTTGCCGCAAAATTATGACAAAGCGTCCGACCTTCGAATGCAAAAGAGCCGCTGCGACAAAGAGTTTTGCTAAAAGCGTTAATTACCTGCCCCAAACCCCCTGCAAAAAAAAAGGTGGAAGGAATAAGGGAAAGAGACTCCAAGAACAGAGACGGTTTCAAATTGGAGCTGGCAGCGATCTGTTGTTGTTGTTGTTGTTGCAGCCACAAATTGCGTTGTCCAGAAGCTCGAAAGCGTAATCAAAAACTAATTTTAATCCTGTTTGGGGCCACGCTGATGAGGGATCAGATTAATGCGACGCACTCACTCACTCCCAGACACACGAAAGACGACGAAGACGACGACGACGCCGAGTTTGGATCACATCGCATCGGAATGGGAACGATCTTCATTTTAGCGGTAGGTCCACGTTAATTTATTCTAAATGGCTTTTTGAAATCTCCGAAACAAGGCAAGAAATTTACTTATGACATGCGCAGCGACGAACAAAAAAAAAAATATAAAAAATAAAAAAAAATACCTAACACAACCACAAGATCCCCTAAAAATTCGCAAATGCGGATGATGATGATTCAGACAATTTAGGCCGGGCCCACAGCATATTTTTCTCACTTTGGCGTGTCTGCGTGTTGTTAGCAACGAAATTGATGAGTTCGAGCAGGTTATAAAACTCGATACCTTTTAGCTACCTTTTGTTATTGTTATTATTGCTGTTGTTGCTGCTGTTGTTGTTGCTACCAAAAGCCGAAATACAATAACACAAATTAATATACGAAGATGAGACAAATTTAGCCGCCGACAAAAGAGAGTTGCGCTTTGAAGCGATCTTCAGAAAACTCCAACTCCAATTCCAACACGAAGTTCAACTCCATAACGAGAAAGTTATAAATTTAGGTATTTTCATTTAGGTTTTTGTTAAAGTAAATGGGGATCCCAGTCCCATTCAACAACAACTAGTGGGGTCTCCAAGTTGTCATCGTTGGCTGCTTGTTTACACGCTCGTAATGCGCACAATAATTTCATATATTCTGTGGTCGTTTTTTTAAGCCATAATTAAGTACGTAGCTTCGTAGTAGTAGTTATCTATGAGTTACCCTTCTGCAACTGAAGAGTCTTATAGTTATTCTCTTTCAAGTTTTTGCTCATGTTCGGCCCGCAGCTGTTTGGCAAGCGCAGTTACATGTTGTAAACATTAACTTGGCTAATAACATTTTCAAGTGCCAGCAATTTTCGGTGCCAAAGAACATGTCAACGGCCCTGGGGGCCTATAATCAACTCTCCATCTCCATCTCCTCCTTCTCCTTGTCGTTGTCTTTGTTGTTGTTTTTGTAATCAATGGCAGCATGCGAGTAATTTCTTCATATTGTCGAGGACTTTCTTTTATACAGCCGCAATACATCTTTTGGGTTGCCAAAAACATAAACGGCCAAGTCAACAAACCGTTAGCGCGCCATGTTCCTTCACTTTTGATGGCCCAAAAAAAAAGAAAAACACGGATGCGAGCGCCAGCAATTCATCAGGTGAGAATCAGTTCAATCGCTTTCACATGCGCTTATACATAATTGCAAGTACTGGAATGTACAAATACACTCAGGAAAAAAGGCCTCAGAAAAGTCAGAAATTTGTTTTTTTTTAAAAAGAAAATTTAAAAAAATGTTTTCTTTCTAAAGCTATTAAATATTTTGTTTTGAAATTATGCATTTTAACTATCCTGTTTTTCGGATTTTTATATTTTTTTAAAGAGTCAAAAGATGTTTTAAAAAGCGCAGGAGAAACTTTTTGTTAAATAAAGAAATTTTTATTATATTCCCAATGAAATATTTAATAAATAAGTATTGTTCTCATTATTCTGTCAATTTAAAAACCAAAACTGATTTTCTAAAATGCAGCATATATTTTTTTTTTAGTGTATAATCATGTCTTATGATATTTTGATTGATTTTAATGGCTGGCAAATCAATTGCGACTCCAACGCAACTTCACAAACGTGGTCATCCTTAATTCAATAATGAATACGTAAGGCAATGATTAAGTCCCAACTATGTGGATGGCCACACACAGTCACACACACACACTCACACACACACACTCGCACACACACACTCACACACACACACAACTCCATTCTGCTTTCCGGCTTAGCAATCGATCTGGCAGAGAATCCCCCCGTTCCTTGAGCTGTGCAAAAGCTTTGAGAATCGCGACGTCTTCGTCGTCGTCGTTGTCGTGGTCTTCGTTTTCATCTTCGTCGTCGTCGTGGCCGTCGTGTCGGCCCGGGCACAAAGCGTCGGCGCTCTTTGATCAGCATATATAAAATACTATGGCCACGCCCTTTAAAAGGTAGATTAAACGAGATGGCGCTCGGCCAACATATACTTAAGTTAACGTTACGTAAAGAGCAATGAAGTCAGTCAGACCGTAGACGACCAAGTCAAAGACGACGGCGACGACGACGACGACGATGTACAGCTCGACCTGAACTTGGACTTTCATGTCTGCATGACGCTTGCAACCCGAGGCGCACTTGGCTGCAGTTGCACGATCGGGTCAGACAGTGGGCCACATTAAACCATTGGCAACTCATTTATTTGCAATAACCAACCTAAAGATGCTACAATTTTCAGAAATAATTTGATTGAGCTACTCAAATCTGAACATTTAGTATTTGAAAACAAAAAAATATTGAAGGATTAACAGTTTAAAAATTTGAACAACATTAGAGCATGAATTAAAATCTTAAGTATTCTAATCTGCAATTAACTACATTTTTCAACAATTTTATAACAAGCTTGACCATTTCATAACATAGATAACTTTATTAACAAATATTTTAAACTTTTAATAAAATTAAGATTTAGCTCATTTATAAAATTACAAATTACAAAAAAATCGTCTACCATACTTTGAATTAAAATTAAAAAAAAAAAAAAAATATTTTTATATATTATCCTGTAACTAAATTTAATTAAAAAATATTTTTACTTAGGAACAATTATAGTTTCGTTAACTAAACTTTAAATTTAATCAAATCTTCCAAGAAATATTTCAACATTTAAAATTATGGTTTGATTTGTCTCAAAAGCAATCTTTGAGTTATTAGAGATTTGTACAACATTCTTGATAATTTCTTTAATTTAATAAAAATTTGCAATTGTTTTTCTGCTCAATTGTCTCATTTGACTCCACAGTGCGAGAATTGCTTGGTCAGGGTACAAGTAGAAATAATAAAAATTGTGTAGCTTTTGCAATTTTGATGCAGCTTCCAAAGCAGAGGGCACAAATACAGATGCAGATGCAGATACAGAGCCGAGACGCAGTTACAGATGCAGATACAAAACAAGAGTCGAGATCGCAGCCTCCGAGTTGCCACTTGGCAACTTGGGCGCAGTTTTGGCAAGTGAGTCTTGAGTCCATTGGCTGCCGTTGCACTACATCATTTTTATGTTTGCACGGCTTTTAAATAAGATTGCAAGGGGGAGAGAGGGAAGAGGGGAGGAGGAGGTTGGCTGCAATGAGGGGCGGTAGTTGGCGGCGGCGTTGTTAAGTGAAAATCGGGCTGTGCAATCGCTAACATCAGCTAACAATGGTCATCATCATTAAAATGCGATCAAAGAGCGGCGGCTTTTTGAAGATCTTTGCGCTCGTTATGAGTCCTGTTCCCTTTTGTCCTTCTCTTCTCTCTCTGTCTCTCTCTTTCTCTCTTTATCATTCCATCTCTTTCTGTGCACTGATTGAGTGACCTTCCTGGCCATGCTCAATGTAGGCCAAACAGAGGCAGACTTGGGCCGGGCTCAAAGCGTTAGTTAGTTGGCTTAATGTCTTTATAAGTAGTACTGTATATATAAGAGTCTCAGTTTGTATGTTAAAGGGGGATAGTTGGCAAGAAATATGCTTGTAATCAAAACCGTTTAAAAATAACTCTGCACACTAATTGAGTTAGAAGTTCGCTGGCAATTTGAACTGGCCGACAGATGAAAGGGGCCGACGTTTTATTGGTGGCACAATAAAAAGCGTTGACAACAGCATAAAGCCAACAATGCCCCCAAGCAGCTAATAGGCCAATAGATACACAGATACAAAGATATATAGATACATAGATACACTAGATGAATGAATCGACACGATGATATTGATACATGATGATGATGATGCGATGCTGAACAAACCGCTAACATGGCCCGCAGACATGGTAACTCAGCTGGCCTAATGAGCATTAGCTGAATTTGTATATTACAATAACAACACAAATAACAACAATAACAATGCGCGTTGATATTATGACAAGCTGTCATAAATTACAAATTAATGAAACGGCACGCAATGTCTGGCCAGGATCCGGAGCCCTTTCGAATGGTGGAGATGGGAGAGGGGAGAGAGGGGAACAACTGCAGGTAGTCGAGCATCAGATCTATCTGGATCTCAAACTCGATTCTCGTCGATATTGCAGTCGTTGTTCCTGTTGTTGTTGTTGTTTCTCAGGTGGCGGCATTGGCACCGCATTGACTTGCCTACCTTACACCTTCCTCGAGCAGACGAGAGATCAAAGGCCGCACTGCCGACTTAATAACATAAATTAATCTTCTCATTGTTAAGCAAACTGACTAGCGCGCCTAAGCGAGACAGAGATAATCCAAGAGAGAGAGAGAGAGAGATGAGGAGAGAGAGAGTGGAAACTGTTGCAATGACTGTGCATGCGTGCCAAAAATTACAGAGGAACACGCTATTGACTATGACTATGGTTAAAAGTATGCTAATCCCTTGCCAACGACTTAACCAGGCCCAGTTAACGCACTGCTCACACACAGACAACAACAACAACAAGAACAACAAAAAGCATTTAATTTGAATTTGATTTGATTCGGATTTGATTTCATTCATTATTTTTACCATCCAAAACAACGCGATGTGAAAAAGAAGCCATAATCATTGAGTTCAGGAGGCCGTCGAGCAAAGCAAATCAGTTGGCAAATTGAGTTAAATACACTTCTTAATAGTATTACAATAAAGTGCTAAGGTGTGTAACATAGGCATATTTTTTTTTTATAAAGAGAAATTATCCATCTTATTATTCTGTACACAGAAAAACGAACCCGAGATTCCGGGATAAAGTCAGTCCCAAGCGGTGTTAAAGATTCGAAAATCTCGGAAATTTTTAAATAAAATTCGTATTATTTTTCAGCTCCTTCTTAGCAAATATTTTGACTATCGGGGCTCTATTAAAGTTTTATTTGTAATAAAAAAAATCTAAGAGAATTTTATCCGTTTTTATTCAAACTCTTTTGGTTAATTTTATCCGATTTTATTCAAACTCATTTGGTTAAAAAAATCATAAATATTATATTTATTTATTCAATAATAAAAAAATGACTTTATTTAGGCTTTAGTTCATTTTTAAAAGATTCTTGATTGATTACACAGCTTAAATAAATATATTTCTAAGCAAGGGTATTAGATCTTCGTCTGTCCAAAGTAAGCTGCCCTTTGTAGTTGTAGTTGTTGTTGTTTTTTTGTGTTATGTGTGAGATCAAAGTAAACATGCCGCTGGCCGTGTAGATGAGAGGAATCAAAGGGAAGGAACGTAGACCGGAGGGCAAATCAAACGTGGCAAATATATAGAAGATTTTGATCGAAGAACGATGACGACGCGACGCTGCGACGTCGACGTCGACGTTGACGTTGACTGAGCAGCAGCCGTAAAGTATATGAAATGACTTTCCAGCATGAGCGAGTGGAAAATGAAACGAGCGCAGCAAATTAGCTAATCAACGCCCATTAGTAGGAAAGCAAAAGAGTATATTGGAATTTATGATAAATTTCCGTTAATGCGCACGCAGCAGTCGCTGTCGACGTCGCAGTCGACGTCGCCGCTTAAACACGCTGAGCTGAGGCACGAGCAGAACTCACAATTCAAAAACAAGTTAATTTTCAGTTTGAATATGATGCCCCTTCAGGTTGGTAATCCCCCCGATAACCTCCAGTATTCCGAGTCCGGCTCTGGGCATCGTCGCTGTGATAAAGCTGGCAATTTTATAACGCCGCTGCGTACGCAGCAGGACGACCAACAGTCTGGCTATAAAACAAGTGTATACATGTGTATATGACTGTGTGTGTATAAGTGTGTGTGCGTGTGCTAATAACACATAATTTTCTTGTAAAACAACCGCTGCGCATCGTTATCGTTATCGTTATCATTATTGTGAATTTTTATGTGCGCCTGCATGTTGACTGCCTGCCACATTTGGCCAAAAAGGCGTTGGCTGACTTTTTGCAGTTCCCCTACCCTCTCTTCCTCTTCCTCTTTCCATTCCCTTGTGCAGTTCCAAGTTGGAAGTTGCGTCGACAATATTACTTTATTTATGTTTATCGATATTGCCGGCCAGATAAGCATGGACTCTTAATCTTTTTGCGCTCGTAGGTTTCCTTTTTAGTGAGCGCCGTTAAATGAGTCGCTAGTTGCGTATTCCAAGTTGCCAGTTAAGAACAGGATAGGGAGAGAAAGAGTAAGGGAGAGACCTTATGTGGGGGAAAAGAGTGGCAGTGGTAGAGAGTGTAAGCAAGAAAAATGAAGAGTAAGGGAGAGCTTAGATACAAATAGGGGATTGAGAGGAGAGAACAAAATTAGAAAAGATGAAAAAAGTAGATAAGTTAATAAAGTTGAGAGAGAGAAATTGAGAAAAATAAGAAAAGAGAGTTGAAAAGAGAGAGATAGTCGAGAGAGTCAATTGAAATTAAATATGCAAAGAGAGAGAGAAAATGACACAGTTGGAATCGGATGCAGATTGGGAAAAAAGAATGATTGAAATTAGACAACTTCCGAGGAAGATTGGTTCTACCTTCGCGAAAGAGAGACAGATTTAGAAATAAATACATATAGATAAATAGAGACAGTTTCTTCTTCTTAAGGAAGAGGAGAAAGAGTGACAGGCTCTTCCTTTTAAGCTACCAAAGCTTCTTTTTTAATTGCTCCTAAAACGCGCACTAATTATTCTTCAACAGACCCAATTGGTTTACAAACTAAATTTGATTTCAAAATTTAATAAGTTGAGTCTGGATTAAGGTTGAGCTCTGAATAAAAAATTTAAATTTTAAACTAAAGCTCCATTCAAACAAAGTTTTCTTTCAGTATTTTATTAAAAAGATGTTAAAAGAATTGCAAACTATTCTAATTACAGTCGAACTTCCCTAACTCGAACTTCCCTAACTCGAAGTTTCTCTAACTCGAACAAAATTGAGTGGCAATACTAGGCAAATTTCATACAATTCTACTTCCCTAATTTGAAGTCTCCCTAACTCGAACTTTTTTCGTGGATAATGGTGATTCGAGTTAGGGAAGTTCGACTGTATATTAATTTAAACTTAATTTAACATATTTTTTGCAGTATAATTATTCCTATTCAAAAGTTAAAAATTTAATTACAGTAACTCTTTTTTCTAAACCAGTTTTCTTAACTGATTCAGAACTGGACATTAGCCATAACAAGGACCCAATGGCCATTGCATGTTGCACTGCCAACGTACTTAGAGTTATGGACGGTTGGCATGACAAATAAACTGCGAGTGAAACCATAAATTAAAGTATCAAAATGCGTGTGCCGCAGACAGCAAGAGGAAGAGAGTGAGCGAGAGAGAGAGGGAGCTAGAGAGGGAGAAGCTAGAGAGAGAGAGAGAGAGAGAGAGAAGTGGAGCGCGGCGGCTGCTTAAAGGCGGTGGCCACCTGACGACATGTCGTAGCCAATTGTTAAGCCGTTGATATATTTGGCCAAGTGTACACAGACACACGCATATAAGAGTATATTCATATGCACATATGTGTGTGTAAGCCAAACAGACAAGTGAAGGCGTTTGGAGCGGTGGGCGTGTTGCACCTTTTGCGTGTTGTAATTGCACAGCTCGTTGGATCAAACAAGCAGCCAAAAAACGCATAAAATAACAAAAAACAATAAATTATCAACAATAATATGCAACAATTTAAAGCTGTTGCTGTTGCTGTTGGCGCTGCAGCTGCTGCTGCTGCGTCGCAAACAACACGCGGATTTATTTAATTGCTGGCGACACACACACACAAGCACACTCTCACACACACATAACTGTATTTATTGCAAATATGAAATGCGACAACTTTTGCTTTTGCTGCCTAAGCGCTTGCTGTTGACGTCGACGTCGCTGTTGCTGCCACTGCCACTGCCACAGCCGCTGTCAACGTCGCTGTCGGCGTTCTTTTCTGCTGTTGTCGCCGGCGTCGCGATCTTGGAATTTATTTAATTAAATCTACGCCCCGTTGACTGCTGCTCCGCTGCCTTTTGCCGCTTAGGCTCTGATCTGCCAAATACGCATAAATTGCGTAGTTTATGCATTCGTTTTTCTCTCTTCATTCCTTTTCTTTTTTTGCCTGCGGCCATTACGCATACGCCGCGTATGCTGTCGCGGTTGATTGCTCGAAAAAAATAAGAAAAATGAAATGAAATAAAATGACTGAAACAACTGGCCAACAAATGATGTCTTATGACAATTTGTTTGGCTTTAATAAACGTTTTGTGCGTTGCGATTTGCTTGGACTTGCACTTGCAGCTGATGCAGTTGTTGCAGCTGCCGAATGCCTCAATTCAATTGCCATCAAAATCCGGTTCAATTGAAGCATTGAATCTGCCTGAAAACTGAGCAGGATACTCGTTGGAGCAGCTGTTAGTATTTACATTAGGCTAAACGATAGCAAATAGTTATGGGAAAGAAAATTGAAGACGTAATTCATATTAATTTGTTAGTTGATTCACTCGACATCTTCGATAGTAAATACCAGGTATCGTTACTATCGATAGTCTTAAACAGTGGTAACTGTTTGATACTATCGATAGTACAATTATGATACTGTTAAAAGTTTATTGCATATATATGAAACTATCGATAGTATAATAACTTTTTTATATTTATTGGAGGTTTTTGCTGAAAAGGCATTTTCCTATCACATCGATAGTATAATCAATAACTTATCGATTTTAATTTATATTATCAATAATAAACTGATAAAAAAAATTAGATTATAGCATCGATACTAAATACTTGTGGTCATAAATAGCTGTACAAGATTTTTCGTACTATCGATAGTATAATCAGTGTCATGTTTTCATTTATAGTATGCGATACTAATATCTGCCGTCCACAGTGACGATTTTGTTAATTATACGATCGATCTCATTAATATTAACTTTATATTTGTAACTATCAGGCATGCCACAGAAATCTCTTTCACTTGACTTTCACGTCAATTTAATTTCTCCGTGCCACAGTCCAATCACCTGAACAATTTTGAGTGAGATGAAATCATCGCTCAATTCACTGGCGTCCGATGCCATGAGAATAATGTCACATTTTTTGTCCGAATTTTTTAATTTAGAGTTGTCGAGAAACTTTTATTGTTTGCCGCGCCAGTAACTTTTAAATTTATTTAAGCTACACAATATCAATTATTATATAAGTAAATTGAATTATATAAATATAATAAGAATTAAAATGAAAATTTGATATTCTGCAATGATAAACTTTAAAAAGTTGCTAAACAAACCCTTGGGAAATTAAATACGAGAAGGGGCCAACCCTAGCAGCCTCGTTCGAAAAGGTTGGTGAACATGCTAAAAACTATAAATTACTCGAAGTTCTGTGGCACGGAGAAATTTTCGTAGTGGAATTGCTTTTCTCTGAAATCGCTTTCACTAGTGATTTCTGTGGCATGCCTGTATAATAAAGTGTTCGATATAGATACAAAAAAAAACGAATACTTGCAGATATCGGTCATTTATACATTTCTTTGGTATCGTGTCCTTTCAACACCTTCTTGTTTCTTAACTTTTGGCAGATTTAAAATTTCTTGGCTCCAACTAGAGTGATATATGTATGAAGTTGCTGAAAATTATATGAATGCGAGTACAAATGAATACACTCATTCTTGGCTAACTGAGTGGTTGTCTTTATGATCGCCTTTTGTTGGCCAACGTGCAGAGGAGTCCAGTTGCAGCTGCCTGGCCATAAGTAGCCTGACCATTGTCAGCCATGATCGGACCAGGCTAACAACAACGGCAACAACAACACAACAACAACAACAACAAGAAACTATAGATTGTAATGTTGGAGGGGTAACAAAAGCGCATAGTTAAGCATAATTTAATAGATACGCGGCCAAGTTTTGCCGACTCTTTATGGTTGACACTATTGTCTAGGCCAAGTTTGTATGTGGCTGTCATAAAGTGATGAATGCATTATTATTATTATTACTATTATTGTTATTGTTGTTGCTGCCAGTTGCTGGTTGTTGTACTTGTTGTTGTTCATACTTTGTTAGGTCTTTGTTGAAAAGCGTTAATTGAGTGTTGCGAATGTGCAACGGCAATTGAAATTGTTTATGACTTGCAGTTGCTAGTTGTTGTTGTTGCTGCCTCGACTCGGGGTATAACAATGTGATGCAATTGCCAGAGTCAAAGTTACAGATATAGACACCGATTGAGACGGAGTCTCTTGGCTAGGCTAATGGATGAGCGGCATTAGCTGAAAGTATATAGACATACTTGGCTAATCAGCGGCGACATCTAAAAAACGGAATCCTGCACAAAAGGATCGAGACAATACTCGCACTTGACAATGCCGAGAACACTTTGGGCCTCCATTAGGATGCGTCTAATTAGAGCCTGGCACACTTGTGTTAGTTGGATGTTTTATTAATAATTCACATGCGAGGCACTCGAAGTCAACGGGCCACTTGAAGGCGACTCCATGATACGAGTACAGAATGCAATTGATTTTTCAATTCTTTTTTCTTGTATTTAGTGCATTTTAATTGCCGTAATTAGCGAGAACGAGAGCGATAGACTCAAAAGAAATTCAAGTGGACTCTGAATCTGAAGCGTCGCCGTCTGCCAGTTGTACAATAAGTTGCCAGTTGAAAGTTTCCAGTTGCCTCCGATTGTTGCCTCCAATTGTTGCCTTCAATATGGCTGCCAAGGCGGAAGCTATTGTTGGCCAGCCATAAAGATTGCCTATAAATTAACACCAAACCGATTAGTGAAAAGTGCCGATCCCTATCAGTGTACACATGTTCTTTAGTTTGCTTCTCTTTCACCTCTTTCTCTGATAAGTCCGTGTCTCTTGGCTGTCTCTTGGAATCAGTTGGAATATTGGCACATTAAAATCAATTAAGCTGCTGACTTTGATGGACAGTTGCTGATACCGAGTACGAGCCAGGTTCCATGTGGCCTTAATGAGCTTGTTTACGAGACTCTATCGTTTCATGAGCGACACAGAGACATTTAAATGCTGACTAAGTAGCATTTTTATTATGCAGTTAAACAAATTGTTAGCATTTAGTTAGCTTAACAATTATTTTATTCCTGTTTTTGAATTGAGTACAAGTTTATTACAATGTAGACGCTGGAGGAAAGAACAATTTTTTGTGAACAATTTTACTGATCATTTTTAGAATTATTTACTTAGTATTTAGATCAGGGAGATCAATAAATAATTTTTTTTGAATATTTATTTTTTTTATCTTATTGATTATATTTTTGTTTTTTAATCTTAATAATATATCATTAGATATTACTTAATATTACAAAATAAAATATTTAAAAACTTTTCTATCTCCTAACCTTGCCCGAAAAATTTAATAAAACAAAATTGAATGTCATGTCAACTCGTAGACACGTCAATTTGAAATGATAAACTCCAAGCACGGGCGTAAATGAAAAAACCCAAAAATGCCAAAAAGCCGAGCCCAAGTTAAGTGCCACTTGGCTTTAACCCTTATGCAGTTTTTTTTTGCTCTTTGGCTAGTTTGCCCCTGGCATTTGTGCTTAACACTTTAATTGTGATTACAAGCTGCAATCAAACGGAGACGAAACCAACGCGCATTGCAATCGAGTCGAGAATTAAAAAAGGCGAAGTTAAAACTGCCTCTATATATGGCTGACTGACTAACTGACTGACTGACACTGGCACTCGAGCCGGCGGCATTTGCTTCCACTGCCACAGCCACTTGCACTCTGACTAAGACTTTGGCTTATACGTATTGTTAATGCATGTTTAAGAAGCAACAACAACTTGAACAATAGCAATAACAACAAGCGCGTCATGTCGCTGGCTTTATTAAATTACTTGTCAAAAAAGTGCACACTCACACTCACACACTCACACACACACACACACACACTACACGCGATTCGTGCCAGGCTGAGCTGGCTTTAACTGTCCAGGCCAGGCTGAATCGGGTTTGGGCCTGGCAAACATGAAACAACCCGACGACGCCTGCACATAAGCTCACAAGCATATGTGCCATAACTATGGGTAGACTCAAGACTCGGAGCATGAGTGTGAGTGTGAGTGTGAGTGTGTGTCTGACTCTGCCAAGGGGTATTCATATCGTAAGTATGTGCCGCCTTTCGTTGGCATAACAAGACTTGTCACAACAATTGCGCATGAAAGTCAGCAAAAATACAAAAAAAAAATAATAATAAAACAAAAAATACAAAACGTTGGAGAGGAGAATAAAAAATAATCAATTATTGCGAATGTTACGTTGAGTTATACGCAACACGTATACGCGCCGTTGGCAGCAGCGACGACTCCCTCAAATCAGTCAGCCACCTCACAACTCCCCACATTCCCCTTCCACATTCCACATTTCTCCCCCCGCCCACATCTTGCTCCCCTCTGGCAAATCGACACTCTTGGCTGGGGATTAATTAATCTTGTCAACGACTGCAAGTCATTTACTACATTCAACAACAACTACAACTACAACTACAACTACAACTGCAGCGACAGTGCATCAAATATTTAGTCAAATTAATTTTCTTCACACTTTAATAAACGATTATACAAACACATAGATACGTTCATACTCTTACCACCCCCTGTTCCTTACACTGACACTCCCCCCCAAATTTATATACTCACTTGAGGCTGAGACCCTTGGCTGTGTTGCTGTGGGCTGTGATGAAGGTGTTAAATGTTTTGTTGACATTGGCAACAACAGCAGCAGCAACAACAACAAAAACAACACTGTGAATGTGTGTGTGTGTGTTTTGTTGACTTTTATGTGTCGAGCATTTCGGGGAAGAAACATTTTTCACAGCTTCCAAAAGATTTTAGCGTGAAGTTTGTCATTGACTCACAGTTGTTGTTGTTACTTTTGTTGTTGTTGTTGTTTGTTCTATTGCGGTGGTTGTTTTGGGGGTGTTATTATTTGTTGTTGCTGCGTGTTGCTTGTAAACAACTTGCACATTTTTCCAAATCACTGAATTTCTTTTCAATTTTCGGCTTTGATTGCTCGAAATTTGTTATGCTTTTATTATGGCATTTTTGGATTAGTGTACAAATATCTGAAGTAAGGAAAGTTTTGAGCATGCTAGGCCGGAAGGGTTGGTTAATAGTATAATTATAAGGACAAGTCGTATAATACTTATTTAAGAATGTCAAAAGCCAAATGATGTGCAAACGATTTTAGAAAATTATTAGCTCTAGTTTAGGCTAAAAATACAAGTCCGTAGTATAATATATTCTATATATGAAAAACTGATTTTCATTGAATAATTGACAATTAATAATTATTTTAAAATTTTACTAAATTTTAATTTTTATTCTGGGATTATTCTATTCACCCAGATATTTTCTTCCAGAATATTTTTTTTTGTTTTTTTTAAATCATATCTCTAACTGGAGACTTCTGATTAGGATCTAATGCGAGTCATTTCGGTTTCTTTTATTTTCACTCAAAAAACCGATTATTGGAAACCTCTTAACTTGGCTATCATCTGTCCACCTTCTTGTCTACAAGTCCTATCTTATATTTTATTAATCGCTTATTCCAAGTAGGATCAGTTCCAACATTAGCAATTCGTCGTGCTCGAAATGCTCGCCTCAAATGAAGAACATGTCGAGTCTAAAGCCGAACCAATTGCGGCTGCTTAACGTTAAATTTTGCATTACAATGCGCATTCATCTTGGATGAAACGATCCCCTTGCATCGCTGATCAAAACTGAAGTGTCGACATCATGAAGTGAGTTCATCAACTGGCCCTGGCACCTGCCAGCGCAACGAATTGACCAAGAAAAGCGAAAAGAGAAAAAAAAGAGAGCACACACCTTGTTGTCTGACACTGGGACACTTCTAGAGGCACTTCCTTTTGGAGCAGTCCCTAGCTCGACCCGTAGCCCGCATTATGCAGCTCCTTAGTGTCTCCTCAGTCGAAGCCGTATCTGTGAATAATTTCCCCATCCGTTGTCCCCCCTGTCAGCCTTCTCTGAATGCCCCCTTTGCTCGTTTGTTCGGCATCGTTGCTAATGATTTGAATGCTTTAATTTATGCTGGCTTTTCAACATTTATCATCAAAGACTCGAGACACGCACAACACACAACACCGGACATCAGACATCAGCCATGTAAATATGATTTGTCGCCTTGTGCATTCTCACGATTATCATATCCAAAGATTCATGTACAAAAGATACAACCAAACAGATTCGAATGGAGATCGAACTGTATCTGCATTCGAATATGTTTGAAAGTATCTTTTCTTCTGTGTTAAATTTGACACAATAAATGTGTGGATATCTAAGAATCGTTTATATAGATATATTAATATGTATTCATTTTTATATTTGTAATCGGTCCTTATCTACTTCTCTATCTGTCTGGATATCTGTGTCCATCATTGTATTTTTATGCACTTTAAATTTGTATCTGAATTTAAAAGAATATCTTCATCTGTTTTTCTAACAATATTTATATCTTTATCAATATCTGTTTTGGCGATGTATCTTTAACTGTATCTGTTATTTTTGCTTCATAATTTTTTGAAGATTTATCGATAACTTAAATTTTGTAGCGATCTTAAACTATTTTCAGAATCTTTACTGCATTTATTTACTATTTTTAATTTTATCTGCATCTTTAGCTGCAGCTCGCAGTACCTGCTTCCAAACTCGTCTTATGCATAATACATGGGAGAGGGAGAGGGAGTGGAGTTAATTGCCCACGCTTGAATGGAAAACTAGTTTCCACACCAGGGCGCCAACTGACCCATATAACAATGTGTGCACCGATAACGAGCTTCGGCCCAAGCCATAAGCTTTTCCCAGTGCGTTTTCCCGCCCAACAGTTGAGTCGTTGTCTGTTTTCTGCTCTTGGCCCACACGAGTGTTGGCCAGTTGGCAGTTGGCAGTAGTTCAGTTTGGGGCCGTCTCTGAACGCATCAATCTCCCAAGTTGCAAGTTGCATGCCCCTTTGGGTCACTTCGCAGTGCTGCGGGGCAGGCAGAAAATGCGTTTTTAAATGGCATTTTATGCGTGGCGCGGGCTTTTGATGTTTCCTTACTTCGGACACACATGCCACATGCCACAGCCACAGTCGAAAAATTCACAGCTCTGGCGGCGGTCCAACTGTGTGCGATTGCCCCTTCGGTGGTGATTAATGTTTGGCATAAACGCGAATGCGTTTTTAAGAACTTTGACAAGGTCCTGACTTGCCTCGGCCGCCCATCTGTCTGGCCCAGGCTCAGACTCTATCTCTGTCTCTGTCTCAGACTCAGACTCTCTTTCCCTGCATCTGCATCTGAATTTAGCTCGCGAGTCATTTATTTTTGCTTCCTTTTTTTACACTCAGAAAAATGTAAAACAATGTTTTTTACACAATAAAAAGTTTTTCAATTAAACCCGTTTTAGAATTTTATTAAGAACAATGTAATTTTAAATTTTCTTATTTAAGAGCGAGTTTTTTGAATATTTAAAATAAGAAGAGAATTCCTTAGTCAAGAAAAATATGTGTATTAAATAAAGATTTTTTTTTTTTCAAAAAAATAAATAACTTGTCCTGATCAACAAAATTTGTTAAATAAGTTTGGAGCCTTGGTTCGACTCACAAAACAAGTCCGTAAAATCTTAGATTAAATTCTTTTATTCTAATTTTTTATTTTGAGTTCGCTTGCTTAAAATTCTCAAATGGTTCTTGCTTGGCTGCTATGAGCACAGAACAGAAAAATTCCTATCCGTACTTACTTGATGTTTCTCTCAGTGTACTGTACGCTTTGGTTTTTGGTCTGGCAACAGTTGGGCCCCCTCTAAATGGGCCTCCCATATGGTTCAAATGATAAAGTTATTACCAAAATTCTCCCTTTGCATTTTTCTCTACACTCTTCACTTCATTTCTCTCTCTCTCTCTGTCCCTCTCTCTTTCTCTCTGTCTCTCTGTGTCTTTCTGTGCAAGTGTCGATGCTTGATTTTCGCTTGTCTTTATAGTCTTTATATGGCCGGCTTGCCGGCTTTGATCTTGACGCTGATTCCCCTCCACACTTCCCCCTCTTCCCCCTCTGCATCCTCTCTTCCCCTCTCGGCTCCCCCTTGGCGGGGTAATGGGCCAGCAAAAGAAAAATGCAACTTGAGCTCAATTAGTGCTCATCAAAAGCGTGCAGGTAACACCTTCAGTGCGTTGCTTTTGCACACCTTTTATTCTCTCATATGTATGAATGTGACTGAGTGTGTGTGTACATATATAGTTTGTGTATGTGCGTGTGTGTGTATTGGCCTTTTAGCAAGCGTCATTTGTTGCTGTTGCTGCATTCTTTGGGACGAAGCATGCAATTTTCTTAAAGGGTCCTCGGGTAGACCGTGTGTGTATCTGTGTGTGTTGGACCACCCGTGTGCGTGTGTGTGTGTGTGTATCTGAATAGTCAGCAAATAACTGAGGCAGGGGGAAAACAAAATCGCCTAAAAATCTGTTGCCACGCAAGTTGCAACTCGAAAGTTGCAACTGGCAAGTTTTGTGAATATATTTGTTTTTTAATACCTAACAATAAATGCAAATGGTTTATGGGCAAAAGACACGCAACCACATAATTCTATAGCTATTTTACAATAATTTTTAATAAAATATTTTGTTAGGCGCAACCGTTAATTAGCGAATTTATGTGAGCGCCGGCTTGTCAACTTGTTTGGGCCACGTCCAAAATGCCTCAAGCCATTTTTTGTATTTTTGCAATTTTTCATCGCCACACACACACACGTCACTCTCACATGCCCCTATCCATTTCCCAACCCCGCCCCGCTGCTCTAGGAGCATCTCTCAGAATGTGGCTTTTGCGCCTGAAGTCATTCTCTTAATTTTATTGAGGCAATCGCAAACGATTCGCGGTTTATACTTAGTAATTTTTATAGTAGCCGCAACAATTTTTAACGTTTTATTTTTCGCTTTTTTTTGCCGTTTTAATGTCATTAACAAAAAATTTGTTGTTGTTGCTGAAATTTGAAATTTGCGTTTAACTATTAATCATTTGAAATGGATTTTTTGTTCGGTTGTTGTTGTGGTTCGGTTTTGTGATTTTATTGGATTTTCTTTTTGTTTGCTTGATTTATGTTTTCGAAATTTTACAGCGCGTTGATTTTTTGCCAGCTTACGAGTATTTATGATTATTCAATGAATGATTGTGTGGCTCGTGACTTGCTGACTTTTCCTGGTAACCATTTAAAATGAATGAAATTGCAATAGTATAACGCTGAGTTGGCTCTCAAGCGCTAGCCAAGTGCGCACTTGACTTGTAATTTGTTTATAATTCAACTAAGAAAACATTTCAATTGCAAAGAACTGAATTGAGAATTGAAATGAACGCAGAGCATATAAAGATATCGATAGATTGTATAATTAAAATGTATAAACAATTAGAATAACTTACAGAACTGTCCATTTTTCTAAACAAAAGCTTGTTGCCTAACAAACATATATAAAATAAATGTATTTCTTATGAAAGATACAATTGTATCTTTTCATCTATTACTCGCTAACTGCTTATTAGTTAAACCCATTTTAACTACACACAATTTCCATAATAATTATTGGCATGAACTCATTATCAGATCTCGAGTTTCCAATTGTCTAAGCCAAATAATAATAAACTGAAATTATAAACCAAATTGCCACTAATATGCCTGATACATATCCGACTAATGCTACTTTTGGAATGTTATATGCAAGGGGCGTGGCACTGCTGGGCGTTTGATAATAATAGCACGCCATTTTGAATGTCACGTTCTTGATAGCATGTATCTAGATACATTCCATTTACGTATGTTTGACACTGAAAACGACTCTCCTGTCGATTTGTGAGTTTGGATATTGTTATGTATAGGAAATGTGAATACTATAATGCTTCAATAAAATAGATGGAATGTTGTCTATGCGCATGCAAGCTGATGACGTGACTGAAAATTGCATTCTAACGATGTTGGTTAAAATCCAGTTTACATGGTCGTTAGCTCTGGCACCTTTCCACTTCCCATTTCCACAACAATTTCCACTAACATTACCATATCCACTTCCACATCCACTGCCATTTGCTATTGTAATTATACAAATTTATGCTAAGTATAATGCTGTATATACATATATATAGTTTTAATATGATTTTTGGCACCCTCTTGAGCTTGAACATTAAGTATACGTCTAGTTGAACTAATTTGTTTTGACTGCCTCCTCAGTCGCTGCTTCTTCGTCTTCCTTCGGCCCGCATGTTTATACTGTTATCTGTCAAATCAACTGTCAACTCCGAGTGCCATCACACAGATCTGCCATTTGTAGTTGTTAATGTTGTTGTTGTTGTTGTCGCTGTTGTCGCTTATGTTGTTTTTGAGTTGTTGTTGTGCGTTTTGTGGTTCATGCTTCGGTGGGCAAAAGTCTTTGGCTGCCATTGCGGCTGCCTTTTGTCAAGTGGGAAAAGTTTTCAGTGCGAGTAATTAAATTGTAATTAGGGCTGCATCCGTTGCCTCTTCAGTTCTTCAGTTCGTCATTGTTGTGCTCTTTGTGCCGCTGTGCGTTCAATAATTTAACTGTCTGTGCCAATTGTCTTGGGCGTTTTATCAACCAGCGACAACGACAGCGACAACAACAACAACGACAACGACAGCGACAAACAGCAGCAATTGCAGGAACAACCCGTGCCCATGCCCTTCCCGTTCCCCTTTCCCCACCCCAATGCGACCACCATCTTCCAATATTAAGTTTAATTACATAATGTAGTCAAAAAGATGTACATAAGAACATACATACCCCAGGGAAATAAGTATATGTGGATGAAGTTATCCAAAAAAAATATACTTTCAACACAAAAGATTTGATGAAGATTTCTTAAAATAATCTCATCATTTAATTTCCGTTTGAATGACACAAAAATTCCTTTAACCCATTAAGTACCCATAGAAAATTTTGAATTTTTGTAAAAATGTTTTTTTCTACTTTTTTCTTCGATTTTTCCAAAAAATATTTTGAAGCAAAAAAATTCTTCAAACAATCCTAAAAGTGACTGCAAAAAGTTTTTTTTCAAAATATTTTTGTAAGTATTTTTTATGATTTTATCAAATTTTATATTACTTTATTGAATTATTTTATTATGTGACAATTTCGTGTTTGTATGCTTTACAGGGTATCTACTAGTCTATCAATTGCAGCCTTCTCACTTGCCTTATTTGATCTATCAGTCTACCCAGATCCTTCTTAATTATTTGACTAGTATTTACAATGAATTTTCTGTCGAAATCATTAATTGAGTATCTTTAAGTCGTTCAGTCTTCCTATTTGCTTGTCATTTGTGTTAGTCGCTAAATTTCTGATCATTTTCTCATTTTCATCCGCAAACTTCACTGTGCACATAATTTCTAAGATATCTGCTAGTCAGTCGGCCTCTTTTTTGACTCATTTAACGAGCCCTAACGACAACTGCATTGTTGAAATCGCAACAGCTTTGCAGCCATTTTCATTGTGATTATTCTCCTTAGTTTCTGTTGCCCGCAATGAGGGTTATTAAGTTGTAAGCATGTTGTTGTCACACACACACACACATAAACGCATTTAAAATTGACTCCTCCTAATTACCAGAATTAGCCAGGCAGGCAGCCGGAAGTGGGAAAGATCCGCGAGATACTTTTCGCTCAGTTGATCAGTTGAGAATGGCGGCGGCTTTTGAGTGCTTTTGATCAACTTCTAATTAACAAAAGACTGCAACTGAAAACTGAACAGAGTGCAGCAATAAGTTGTTGCTGTTGTTGTTGCAGTGTTGCAAGTGCATTGCTGCACAACCGGATGCCTTGGGAAAATTGTTTTTTCTTCTTTTTATACGAAAACGTGGCGCTTAAATATCAGCTACAGATCATAAACATAATCATAAGCATAATCATATTTGGGTGCCCCAAGTCAATGCCAGTAGCTGCTCCATCACCAGTAACTGATTAGATGGCAATCCAGAGTAGACCTGTCGGACGGTCGGACAGTCGGACAGTTGGACAGTCGATTTGTGGCAGATGCAACGTTTTGTGGCAGTACGTGCTGCGCGTAAATTCAATTTCAGTAGCCGCGTTTCTTTTTATGGAACTCACACGAAATACAATTGAGTCTCGGGTCCAAGATGAGCAGAGATGTATTGCTGACTGACTCGACTGATTCGATGGATGGCTGGAGTTGGAGTTGGATGGGTCTGGGCCATGGTTATGGGTCTTAACGAGAAATCAACGCCGCTAAGCAAATTATGCCGAACGATACGCATGCGCCAGAGTCATCAGCGAGTTCAGCGATCACCACTGCTGATCAGCAGAGATTGAGAAAGCAGAGGCAGACAGACAGACAGACAGACAGACAGACTGAAAATGAGGCACAAGCAGAGGCAGAAAAACAGATGAAGGCAATCTCAAAGTGGAGACGCTGATACCGAAACCGTGTCTGGTAATGGTAATGGCTAAAATTGATTTAGCCACCTCGGGGGCAGCCTGACCTTACTACTGTTTTTACGCTTTAAGCAGAATCTCATCAAGACGTAATGACAACAATTGATCAATCGCGACTGTGCGGAGCCAGTTAATGGTTATGAGCCAGAGTTATTGGCCAACACGAGCATCCAAATCAGTTTATATTCAAATTGTAATTGTAATTTACTTGCGGTTGCTTTTACACGAGGATCGTACACAGAAAACAAAAATAATATACTCAAGTACGATTTTTTTGCTTTTGAGTTTAACAATTAATTTAACAATAATTAATTTTATCCAATCCTATCAGTAATCCGATCATTCCACTTTTAAGTTTGTTGTTACTATTATTTTTTGTTTTTGAATTTTTCTAACGATATTCATTACATCTCAAGCAGATATCTTAAAATCTCTCTCATCAATACCAAAATCAAGAATTTAAAGCTCTAATTTTAGAATAAGTATCTTTTTTTTCCAGTGCACACTTACCCTGCTCCTCATCAAAGTTTTTGGTGGATAGCTGAAAGAGTGCATCGAGTGGCGTGTCCGCTCCCGCTCCAGTTTTCTGGTTGGGATCACTTGGAGTTTGCTTGGTTTTCTCATCGCTCTCGCGATTGGATGTGCTCTGGTTGGGAGTGCAGCAATCGGTGCTGCCATTGCTGCTGCTGGAGCGCTGCGAACGCTCCGAGCTGCCATCCTCGGATGGTATTGGAATTATGGCGGGATCCATGCTCATCTGCCGCAAGAGCTGCGCCTGGAAGTGCTCCTGCAGCTGGCGCTGATAGTCCCAGGCCAGGCGCTGCTCATAGCTATGGAGCAGAGCTGGCGGCAGAAACGGATGCAGTCCTGGGTGCAGCAAAGGAGCCGCTCCAACGGCTGCCATCGGAGCTGCCACTACCGTCGGCGCCGGCGGCTCCTGGAGACGCTCATGCAACAGAACATTGGGTGCAGGTGTCGCGGCCTTGCGATCCTCTGATCGCCCCAAAATGTCAGCTATGGAGAAGCTCTTGATGCGCTCCCCGGGAGTTGGTTGGCTGCACTTCCTCCCGCTTTGAATTGTCGCCGGACTGCGGAGCAAACGCAAGCGTTTGATATTGAGTGGCCGCATGGCCATCGGTGGTGGACTGGGCGAGCCCACGGAGATCTCGGATACGGCCGGACTGCTGCAGCTGCGTGAGGCAATCATTTCCACTGGACTCGGTGTCCTCTGTGGCATCTTTGTCTCAATAGGTTTAAAATTCTATTCAAGTCCAATTACCAATGTTTGAGTTTACAATTTTTTGATGCACATTTTCAACTTTACACATTCAAACTGTCGCTTCGAGTTGGCCAAAAACGCGTCGGCAAAAACGCGAACAGCGGCAACGGCAACGGCAACGACAACGTGCAACGTTCAACATTCAACACAACAACGCGAGCACGAACGCGAACGCTCTGTTTGCTGCTGCTCTCGTCGTAAAATGGCTTTGGCTCTTTTGCTCTCTCCCTCTCACACTCTCTCGCTCACTGTCTGCCTCCCACTCTCTTGGCGCTCATGCAACCGGTTTGGAGCGTCGATTGAAACGAGTTTGATGACGTCACAGCTGCAGCTGCGCAGTCCAGCTTCTAATTGGAATTGCTGTCTCGCTTTAACTGCCGCAACAGAGGCGTGCTCTGAGTGCGCAAGCCATCGGGCCAATCAGAGCCACGCACACTCCTCCTTGCTCTCGCAACCCCCCTCGCTCGTTCTCGCACAACAACACATCTACACAACTGCAGAGCCATCAGTTCACGAGGCTGTCAACGCGCGAACGTCATCAATTTTTACAATTTGACATGCGTTTGCTCAGCTCTCTTGCTCTCTCGCAGTTTTTTTTTCACTCTCTCTCTCTCTGTCTCTCTTTGTAGTGCCCTTTCAGTCGATCGGTTTTGGTGTGAGGCCGCCTTTCCACGCGGCTGACTGTGTTAATTATCGTAATTGCTAGTGCAGTTTCTGTCCTCTTTTATCGCTCTCTATTCTCCACACACTCACACTCTCCACTCTCTCTCGCTCTCTACAACTGGCCCAGCTGCTCGCTGGCGCACTCAATTGTCATCAATAATGATGTCTAGTTTTCAGACTCTTCTTGTACCGTTTTCTTTTCTTTTTTTCTTTTTCTTTTTTCGTTTCTCGTTTGCTTTTTCGCCTGCCTTTGTGAGCGTCTATTTTCGCCGCTGATGTATTCGCTGACTGCGGCAATTTGCAAAAACAAAAACGTCTTTAAAATCAGCTTTGGGAAGGTGTCCCCTTTGACGACGACGTTGACGTCGAAGTCGACGTCGCTGCTGCGTCGCTGTTTTCGTTGCCCCATTCTCATTCTTATGGGCAAGCACATGGTGTGCTAGTATTAGTGTGTCTTAGCTTTATATTGGCACACATCCGTTTTTTCTTTTTGTTTTTTGAACTTACTGCACACCAGCTGCCGCTGTCGCACTCCCTCTTTCTTTCCCTGTCCCTCGTCGTCATTGCATTGCATTTAAATTGATTGCAGTAAATCACATTTACCATTTGCTTATGTACTATGTCCATTGTTCGTGTGTGTTGTTGTTTGTGTTTGTATTTTATTCAATTTCAGCTTCGTTGTTTGTCCTGGTTTTTCTTTTCGACATATCTTTTGCATGCAAATGTCTATTTAACTGCAATGCGCCCCCCGCCCCCCACTACACAATTTCAGTTAAGTGAAATGATGCAACTGTTGAACCGGAATCGATAGTACAGTGTACTTATACCCTTATTAACTAGGTGTACTTCAGCTATGCCATTGCTTTGGTTTTTCTGGAATAACTATAGTTGAACTTCCATGACTCGAACTTTTATATCTCGAAATTCTTTTTAACTCGAGCTAAATGAGTGGCAGTTATATTAATAAACTTAAAAAAGAGAACTCTATCTGGAGTGCCACAAAAATCGCTCATGCTTGATTTTCACTTAAATTTGTATGACCCCGATATAAGTCGAATATCTCCATAGCTCGAACCTTTTCTTTGGATAATGGTGATTCGAGTTAGGGAAGTTCGACTGTAGTATTAAAATTAAATAAAACAAATAAAGAATTTCAAGCAAACCAACTAAGTAAAAGCCAAAGCTAATAATGCACAGAAGCCTAAAAAAAAAATCCGGAATTCTGGGATTAAATCAATGCGCTGCGAATTTTTTTAAGTCAAGTACGAAATACTCGATCCAAGTAAGATTTTTCAATTCCATTTCCTTAAATACAGTTCAACTACCATAACTCGAAATCCTATAACTCGAATATCTTTCTAACTCGAGCTAAATGAGTGGCAGTTAAATTAATAAACTTAAAAAAAAGAATTCTATAAGTCCAATATCTCCTTTTCTTTGGATAATGGTGATTCGAGTTAGGGAAGTACGACTGTAGTATGAAAATTAAAATAAAACAAATAAAGAATATCAAGCAACAATTCGGAATTCTGGGATTAAATCAATGCGATACGTATTTTTTTAAATTAAGTACGAAATACTCGATTCACGTAAGATTTATCGATTCCTTTTCCTTAAATAATTACATAAGATATTTAGGTTTTTATGCCATTTTATTTTTATATTGTGTTAATTTAATAATACCATCTTGTAATTTTAAACTTGAATTTAGGAATGATTTTTATTTGTTCTGTTTGTGTACATGTATTAAGTATCCCATAAAAAATCTCTTTACGAGGTAAAAGTCTAGTGACGAAAACATTTTCATGCCCCAAAATTTCTGATATCCAATTTTGTGACGAATAATATTAAGTTTTACACATAAATTATTTAAAACAAAATTTTGGCACTCGGCACATTGCGCTACAATGTATCAATTCTTCATACCAAATAAAACTCACTCACTGTTTTGCGCAGAGCCGAATGCAAAAATTTTGTTTTAAATAATTTATGTGTAAAACTTAATATTATTCGTCACAAAATTGGATATCAGAAATTTTGGGGCATGAAAATGTTTTCGTCACTAGACTTTTACCTCGTAAAGAGGTTTTTTTATGGGATATCAGAAATTTTTGAATAAGATATCAGAATTGTGCTAATTCAAATTGTTTGGCGACACTGGTCCCCTTTACAAACACACATGCCCAGCGCAAAAGCTATCAGCACTCTTAAACTCTGGGTGCTATGACCATTTGCTGCTGCTGTCCTATTCCCACTCTTAGTATATTCAGCTAACAGGTAATTTCCATTACGCTGCAAGCAGTGCATGAGAGCCCTTCGAAATACCTTTTCAACGATATATAGATCGCATCTGTAGCTTCTATCGTTTGGATGCTATGGGGTTTTCAATTTTAGCGGTTTTTAGCGATTTCCCGCTAAGCTAGCTATTTTTCGAAAAAGTCGTAGAGCAAACGTTTCTAGATTTTTGAACAGGAACAAGTCCTAATTTAAACATTTAAGCTTAATTAACGATTTGATCCAAACAAACAAACTGGCTGCTATGACACTTTGTTGCTGCTGCCCTATTCCAATTCAAAGTAAAACGTATATATTCAGTTAATAGGTTATATCTTCCAAACCTATTGGTAAAATTTTTTGTGTCATACATCAAAAAACGAGAAATTTTACAAGCTAAAATATATCAAAATTTAAAAAAAATCGTTAGCGGCGTTTTCTCAAAAACCGCCAAAATGTGGGGGAAAACACCTTATTTCACCTGTAGCCGTTTACCTTTTTACTTAAAAAAGACTTTGAAGGTATGCCTAAGAGCCCTTCGAAATACCTTTGCAACGATATATAGATCGCATCTAGATTTTAGCGGTTTTTAGAGATTTCCCGCTAAACTAGCTATTTTTCGAAAAAGTCGTAGAACAAACGTTTCTAGATTTTTGAGCGGGAACAAGTCCTCATTCAAACATTTAAGCTAAATTAACGATTTGATCCAAACAAACAAACAGACAAACAGACAAACTGACTTTTCATCTCAATTTCGAAAGGCCCCTAAAAATTTCAAAATTAATTATCTTTCGAACCAGTTGTCCGATTTCGATGATCGAGGTGTCATTCGACGCGTATTTTTGATGAGAATTGTAAAAAAATCAACAAAAATTCAAAAAGGCTCCAGCGGCCCCATTAGCTCCAATAATTTAAATTTTTTCCTCCCACTTACACCTGTTTATCTCACGAACCAGGTGAGTTTCCAAAAGTCTTAGTATGCACATTTGTAAGTTAAGTTACCTTTCGATCGGTATATAGCTCGACCTGATCGGACATTCATAGCAAATCTTCCATTCTTCCTGTGTATATATGCTAGTCGCCTTCGCACCCTTCGTGCTGCATTCGTCACTAGCGCGGACTGCCGTCCGCAGTGATTAATGTTAGTATAGTCTGCAAATCCTTAAGGATAAGGTGTAGGGTATTTAAAATGTAGTACTTACAATTGACTTTCCCTTTTTGTATTGTTTTGTTGTTTTTCAATGCCGTTGCCTGGCATTTACCGTTAGTTTCTTCGCTTCGTTTCGTTGTTGTTGTTTCGTTTTGAAGATGGCCGTGTGCCTTGATTAATGTCTGCACTTGACTGACTTAAATGATATTTGTTTGTATTTTTGTGTGTGTATTTTTTTTTAGTTCAATTTAGGAAATTTGGCGCATAGCAACGTCTTCCGTCCGTCCGTGCGTCCGTCTGTCAGCTGCTCAAGTTTTTCCACTGGTGTCCGTGTGAGTTGCGAGTTGCGAGTTTACACGTACTCGAAAACGTATTCAAAATCAATTACAGAATGCCACTTAATTGGGCGCCTCAATAGACGCGACACGCCCTGTCAATCATAATTAGCGCGCGCCCCTAGCAAAATACTCGCACTCACACTCACACTCACTCGATTCAGTCGATTCACATGGCACTCAGTCGACACTCACATTCACATTCACATTCGACGCGCCTCTAATTCTGCAAATTCATAAGCCAAATGTATCGGTATCCTTTTCATTAGTCAGCACAAAGATGGCCGACACCGAGTGTTCATTAAAACCTCATAAATAGCTAAAGTGTTTATTGTCACACACACACATTCGAGTACTCCAGCTGGCAATCGGAAATCCCTAGAGATCAGCAGAGAGAAAGAGATTCGAGTATTTGTATACAATATCGTTGAATGGTTATGGTTATGCTTATGGTTAGGGGCAAACACTCGTGTAGGGAGAGCACGAGTGTCACTTGGTAATAAAGTCATTGGCATTGTCGTTGTCGTTGTTGCCAAATTTGTCACGCCCCTTGGCGGGCACGGCTGCTGCCGGCAATGCATTAATGTCGCCTTTTGTTTAGCCACGGCTCTGACTTTGACTCCGGCCTGCGACTCTTGATGAAGTTGTGCCATGTAGTTGTCAACATTCAACCGAAAACCGGCCCAAAACCTGGCCGAAATGCATGCCAATTAATGACAATCCTGCTGCTGATTCAGCTGTGCCAAAAACTGTAACGAATTCGCTTATGAGTGTCAGCAAAAAAAGCGGGACAGAAGCGTTTTTCAGATGCCACTCAGAGACTACACCTGTAGCTGGCCAATAATCATTATGCAGATTTTAACCGCAAACCGAAAACATTTAACTAAATCTTTGTGTCAGGCTGCAGAACATATCTATAGGAATATTGAATGCAGGTGGAGAACGTGAGACCAATCCAGTGATATCTTCAGTCTTCAGTCAACAGAAAGCCACAGAAATTAAAATGACATGAAATGACAACAGAGTATCAAACAATTTAGAAGTAGTTCTTACCACACTCGAATAATGATCGTTTATGCAGAAGAAGTTACAGACCGAAAGTGTTATAGACCCTTAAGCGACCAAGCGGCGGTTTGTCTGGGCCAAATGGCAATTTGTATATCTTTGAGATAAATCAAATTATTATCAATAATAAAATCGGTAGCTGTTTGCCCCTTGGGAGCATCTGAGTTGGATCTCTTTTTCTTGTGGTCAAGCAATGAATTTTAAAACTGAAAACTGATCACCCGAAAAAACGAAAGAAGCATTTCTGAGTGCTCGTCTTTAATTTGTATGCAAATTTGAAGTTGAAGTTGAATCTCTGATGAAGCTTAATGTCTGTGGTGCTAGTGTGTGTGGATCATGGTGGTTGAGCGGCTCTTAAGTGACAGACATTAACACTTTTGTAGTTGGAACTGTGAAACTTTTGATTTTTACAAATTTCAGGCCTTTCTTCTTATCGATGATGTTAGCGGTATGGCGTCAACGTCAATTCAATGACATCAAACGAATAAAGTGGCCATAACGACTTCGGCGCGTCAAGCGAATTCCACAATACATACAAACATACACATATACCATATATTTACCATATGTATTTATACATATAGATAATGCCCCCAAGGGAATCTCAACGTGTGTGTTCTGCACGAGCAGCAGCTAATTGGATGGTAGCTGGTATGGGAAGATGCGACTCGATATGGATTCTGATCTGACTGGCGGCTTTTGTTGTGTGATCTTCAGGTGATTGTACTTACGGAGCTGCTACCAGGTTAAAGTTGAGTTTTATCTGCTTTAAATTAAGGCCATGCATCTTAAAGATAAATAATGCTGCTGCTGGATTGAAGAAGAGACTCCGAGTTTATTTTTAAGAAAAACTAAAATAAAACAAAAATTAAGAAAAAGAAAGAAAAGCTGCTAATTTAAAATATGAAAATTGTTTAGGTACATTCAAGCACAAAAATAAGATAAAATCAAGATCCTTAATATAAGGAAAATAGGTTTTGTTTTTTGTTAAGTTTCTGTTTTTAATCCAAATACTAAGCAGTAGTAGGAAAGAGCGAAATCTTTATTTAATTTTACAATTTATTTCCCCCATCTAAATTTCATATTCTGTTTACCAAATTTGTATTTGCAATTCTTAAGGCTCCTAGAATTACATTTTAAAATTGTTTTACTCAAGTTTTGTGTTCTTGGAAGTTTTTCAAAGTTTCTAGTAGGGAATCGATTCACTTTTCTATAGTTTAATGTGTGCCTTTCATAACTAAAGACTTCATTAACAGTTCGCTTAAGATTGTAACGAATCAAAAGATTTCATTCATGAATTCAAAAAATGATGTTTTTTTTCGAATGAGGCATAGAAATTCGCCGCATCATCAGTTGAATCAACTCGATGAATGAAATGAATGGAATGAATGCAACAAATTGCTTTCAGTGCGCTTAGCTTGCCATTTTCTGCTGCATCATTTCCATTTCCACTTCCATTTTTGGTGCATATTATCCTTTTTGGCCTCACACAAACAAACACAACTACAACTACAACTACAAATGCAGAGGCAGTAAAAAGTCCGCGAGCGGCATTTTTTTGGTATAAAAGAGGCCCGAGGTGTCGGCTGTAAGCTAATTGGAAGCCTGTTCAAAGGCACCGCCACCAAATTAAGTATGAGTTACCAATTTAGCTTTTATATCTCTATCGCACACACAAACACACAACACACAACACACACACACACATTGAGACTGAGAGACTTGTTCTCAAACACACAGAGGCATTCTTCGAGTTGCGGATGCGCTGATCGTCGCTTTGGGGGGGCAAAACATTCATGAGTCTCTCTTTCTCTCCTTCGCTCTCTGTCGCTCTCTTAACTGGTTTGCTTGGCTCTCACAACAAAGTTGTAATTGCAGTCCTTTGATTGCATTTGTGTGCCAAGCTGAATTGTTTACATTTATCATAATCAGCACTGGGCAAAGTTGTCTGTAAGCGCCGCGGGCGCAACTTTTCTTTTGGCAACGGCGCCAGTTAACCTGAAACTGGAACTGGAATCGGAGCTGGAACTGGGAGTGCAACATGGCCAAGACTGTAGTTGGGGCAGGGACTTGAACTGACACTAAGGAATGATGTAGGTCGACTAAGGGCAGCACTTGATCGTGTGAGTTGCGATCTCCGCTGACGCAGGCAAATGCAGAATAATTGCTGACAATCTGACTGAGCAGGAAATACGCAAAGGTCTTTAACAAGCAAAGCAGCAAAGATGATTGAGAGAGAATAAGAGAGAAAAACTAAAGACATTTTAATGATATTAAGCAACAATATAAGGACAATCCCCATTAGTCAAGACAATTGCTTCTTCCGCTTTAATTCGCACTCAGCACTCGGACATTTTCTATGCAAAATTACAGCTTTTACACTAAATACCAACAGTAATACACCAGATAAAAACAGGACAAGTTAAGTAGAAAACAAAACTAAAAGAGGATAAGAAAAAAAATAATATTAATAATAATAATAAAGGGTTAATCGACAACTCAAGAGAGAGAGATAGAATAACAACGAGTGAAAGAGAGGGAGCATCAACTGCGCTCATTAGTTATTTTGTAGCTGCCACGATTAATGAGTTTCGACATTTACGCATATCTGCTAGTTGAATAGTATAATAATACCCATGTTTAGCTGGAAGTTGACGGCTTTCATCTGGTTTTCTATTTGTTTTCACGGAAGTGCTAAGAGATTTTCCCATAATTAGAGCTACGGTTTCAGCCTCAATTTGCGCGGCAAATTTCTCAGCTACTAAAACTAAATGCTACCGGTAATGGCCGGTAATTTGTGTCTCCCCTCCCTCTCCCACCCCTTACTCCCTTCCACTTTCCTTCCTCCTAAATTTGACTCACTCTAACACCAAAAGTAGTAGCTCCGTCTCTATCGCTGTCTCTGTTTGTCTAACTTCAGAGCCAATGGCTTGATTTCAATTAAACGGCTTCCAGTGCAACTTTCGCCCAGCACTTTCAAAACGCATTAATCACGCCCAGATCTCAACTCTGAGAGTGGGACAGAGAGTTGAGAAAAAAGCAGAAAAACAGAGAAGAGTTTCTTTATCTTGGGGCATGCGTCGCATTGTCACACATTTGGAAATGAAAATAAATTGCTTTTAACTAAAAGTTGGCTCTGGTCGGACTTCGATTTCAAGTCCACTTCCAAGTCCAACTCCAAGTCCGATCTCATGCATATGCAATAGGGTTTTCCGCCTAGTTTACGAACTGTGAGAGACAATCGAATCGATAAGCGCCAAATTAAACCGAACCAAAAGCAAACCGATCTTTAGTCAGCTCTTCTTCTTCTTCGCCTGACTGCCTGCCTCATCATCAGCTTTTTCAGCTACTTCAATCGGTCGGTCGGCATCATTAGCAGCGGAATTGATAGCTTGATTATTCAAATTATTAACAAACGATCGGCGGACGGCTTGGAGTGTTTTTGTTGGCCCGGCCAAAAGCGACGATTGATGGCGCGCTTCAGTTTCGAAAAGTGCTCAGGTGCAGGTCGCAGCCAGCAGACTCCAATACCAAGTCCAAGTCAAATTCAGAGTCAAAGTGGAAGAGTTTGAGTTTTGAGCTGAGAGTGAAAAATGTGCGCGCCAGCGGCGGCGTCCAAAGCCTTTGAACTTGGCCGCAAACGGTAGCCAGCACAAGCTTCGTCCGTCCATTTCACTTGAAAATATTTGAAAACGAATCAGAATGTAAATAGCTAAGATAAGCGACTGCCAAATACCCTGTATTAATTTGTAGCTCAATTTCTAATGATCTATAAATAAATTCTAAAAAATAAAATATGGAACTCTTTTATACCCACAAAAACAATTTAAAAAATAATCGGGGGTGCCACAGAAATCGCTTTCGCTTGAATTTCAGTTAAATTTGTATGAAATTCAAGCGAGAGCGATTTCTGTGGCACCTCAGAATATTAAAAAATGTCTGTACGTTTTGTTTGATTTATCTTTAGCTCAAATTTTAAAGTTTCTTGTTAAATAAATAGCAATAAATTGAAATTGTTTTGAAGTGTTCTTAAAAATTTTTTTTTAATAATTTCATGGTGTAATTAATTTAATCACTGTAGACGGCCGTCCACGCTAGTGACGAAGTAGTAATTAAATTTAAGAAGTAAGATTGAATTAAAAAAATATTTTTGCCAAAAATAAGTTATTTTCAATAATGTTTTACAGGGTATAATGATTGCTTAAAATTTAATATATATTGAAATAATTTAAGTAAATTTCATATGCAAATTGGCGGCGTTCAGCTGCGTTGCGAGCTGCAAAACGCGCTCGGCTTTAAACACTTGAAGCGGTTTATTTTTTTTTTGGTCTGTGCTCAACTCGTTTTTTTGTTCCGTCTCTTTGTTTTTGCCAAGTGATTAAATTAATAATTAATTAGTTTAAATTTTGAATAACGGTTGTAAATAATCATTAATAAAAATTAAAAAAGATTTCTTTTATTTTAAGAGCTTCTCAAGCCTGAACCCGAATCAGAGTCTACAATAAACGCCAAAAAAAGTTAATTCAGAATTTAAATTCAAATTCGAGCTGAAATGCAAACGATTCCAAGAGTTACGGAGTGAAAAGTGGATTGGGCAGAGAAATGGAAGCTCTTTCAACTCGTTTCTCAAATGACCCGCGACTTTAGCGTTGTTTTGCTTAAATATGCTTAAATTTATTGGCAACAATTTAAATATTTAGTCTTGAACCATAAAATGGGTTAAAAAGTGTATAATAAAGCTGTGCAAATACTTCTAGCAGGCAATTAAGACACAGTTCAGTGGGTATCAATATATGTACCTAAATACATATAAACAGAATCGAGTCGAAATTATTGAGTATTCGAAAGTATGAAAGAAGATTACGTAGTAGTGGATAAGTAATATTAAACTCATAAAACTTCAAACTGGTTTAAAAAAATTTCAAAACTTCGAAACTATTTATTTGAAAGAAATAAATTATTTGTTTTTAAAACTAAGTTTATAAAAAATCGTTAAAATAAAACACTCGGCTGTAAGCCAATTTTTAAATAACAATAAAAAGGTTTATTCAATAATAAAATCAATTTTTTATATAAGTATTTGAGTTTGTTAATTATTGTTAAATTTGATATTATTTGATATTCTATGTATTAACAATTTCATTCTCTTTGCTGACACTTTTGGTGGCTCTGAAAAGAGCCGATTGGATTTAAATTCTTTGCTTGTTAATTGTGTCTCAGCTGGTGGGTTTCGTTGTTGCCTCTGGCATGATTTGGTCCTCAAAGACCTTAATCCGGGTTCTTCAGGCCAGATCTCGCTCCTGGCCTTAGTCCTTGATTGGATTCCGCTTGGCTTGCATTTTGTATGATGCTTGTGCCTTTGCCACATTTATTAGATTTGTCACATCCGTGTCAAATAAAATCACAAGAGTCTCACAGCGGAGTTTCTCTATCTATAATCTCTCCCTTTCTCTGTTCCAGTTGCCACGAGTGCTGAGGTGGATGCGGAATTCTCCTGCCCATTGCACTGTGGCTCCAAAATTAAACAAAATTCACAACTCGTCTCGCAGTCGTTTTGATGATAATGTCGTCCTCAATACTTTGTTCCCTTTCTGTACCATTCATCAGGTTGCATATGCGCTGTACGCATCCCGCCTCCCACTCATTTGGGTGGCGTTCCCATTGCTTGGGCAGCGGACACGGGCACGGGCACGCCCACTCCCATTCCGCCCATTCCCATGCCGGCAGCGGCAGCAGCGGCGGCCAGACCAACCATGTCCGCCTCGTGCATGGGCTTCTTCTTGAGGATGCTCAGATCGTTGACGTTCTCGAGGAAGGATTTGTGGGCCGAGAAGACCTTGACGCTATCGAAGTCCTTCTTGAGCTCCTCGATGTCGCGCTTCTGCTTGGCCCGACGATTCTGGAACCAGGTGATCACCTGGGCATTCGAGAGTCCCAGCGAGGCGGCGATCTCATCCCGATCCGCGGGCGACAGATACTTCTGATAGAGAAAGCGTTTCTCCAGCTCAAAGATCTGATGGTTGGTAAAGGCTGTGCGGGACTTGCGTTTCTTCTTGGGCTGCGGTCGGTTCGAGAATATGTCCAAGTGCGATTTATCTGCAAACAGACAAAGAAAGAGAGAGAGGGAAGCAGAGATTAGAGCCAAGTTAATTTGCAAGTCAAACCGGTTAGATTGAACGCGAGTGTTAACAAGCGAATTTGAAAGTCGCATTAGAAATACTTTGTAATTGCCTTGGCCGAGTGTTAATCAAATCGCTGTGATTTATAAACTTAAATGATTTAATTGCAAGCGCTTTTCTTCTAATAATAATTCGCCATATAATTAAGTCTTGATTAATTGCTCAACCTGCGAGTTGTGGGCGTCATTATTGACTTGGCTCTGCCTCGGACTCGGACTTTGGCTAAGTGCATTTGTCTTGTTTACCATTTGATTTATAATTGTTATTGACACCCACAAATCAGTCATAAATGCTGCTTAATTAACGAGCGATTTAATTACAAATCACAATTATACACTTGCATCACTTCCTGGACCAAGAGAGAGGGAAAGCAAGACTGTGAGAGAGAGATGGAAAAGAAACTGCTCATAACAAAGCTTATTTATGGTTGCTTTCAAGAGATCAGATGCTACTGATCATAATTATGCATAGATATATTCAAATATATGCATATATATATTGGAACCGGTTGGTTTGAAGCACTTCACACCCATTTCGATTGCTTGTCAAACAAACTAGCCCGGCATTAAATACTAATTAAACGCTTTCAGCCACGACTAAATTAGTATATTTGAAATGCAAAACGCATTAATTTGCCCATTTTTATTTGTTGTTATCTCGAGCACGTTTTGTAACCCAAAACCCATTAGGCACTTGAGCGAGTGTGCCTCCAACTACAATATATACAGACATATATATTCATATATATCTATGATATACATTTTCTGTAAATGTTTGTTTTTTATCAGAGACTCATTAAGTAATTTCTGTGACTTATCTACCTAACTGAGAGAAAGAAAAGGGCAGACAGAGAGAGAGAGATCGAGAGGGGAAACGAGAGAAATGAGCTGGCCACTTGGGCACTTGGTCTGTTGTCCTTAGGGTCTCAGGTGTCCACTTAAAATGCATAAAAAAAACAACATACATGTTTTCCCTCATTATGAGCATTTAAGGGGTGGTTTGTTTTGGCTGCATTTGTCAACCGTCTGTGTACCGAGAATGAGAAACCTTTCACTTCATTGCCCTCCCAACAATATGGTAAAATATGTCTTGAAATTTGAGTTCGACTGCGATTGCAACAGCGACTGGGATTGTGATTGCTTTCCACGTACGAGTTGCCTGCTGCCACAAGTTAATGGCAACGTTCTTACGTTTTAATTTGTGGCAGTACCAAGAACTGGCAACTGAGCCAGACACGCTGTCTGACTTGGTGGCAGGGCATGCTCACAGAAAGTTGAATAACTTTACCCAAAACCTAAACACTAATTGTCTGATAATAATCGAAAACCATTGAAGCTGATCCTAAAGTATAAAATAAATATTTAAAATATTTAAAATAAAATAAGAATGATGATGTTAATAAAAAAATAATTTAATAAATATATTATTTAATAAATATATTAAATAATAGAAAGTTGTCTGATTATGATGTGAAACAACTGAAACTCATACTGAAGTATTCAATATTTATATCAAATTAAATAGACATAAAATAAATTTAATTAAGTAAATAATAATACAGCTTATCTGACTTATTCTTTTCATTTAATAATGATATTGATTATTTAGAATCAAGATATGCCTCCTTAAGATAAATATGCATCTGAATTTTTATCAATTTCTATGTCAACTATTACTTTCTTTCTCTTCCTCAACCAGAGTGTCAATAATTTTAATGTGCTTCAAAACAGTCTACTCATGTTTACAGTCACTGCCAAAGTATTCGAACAAAATACAAGTTTATCGGGCCAGCTTCTAGTTGCTGATTGACAAACGATGAACGCTGTGAACTCCATCGACAGCCAAAAGTCGTAAATACATCGTCTATGGTTGTACAACATTCGATAAATGCCCAAATGAATATGAATACGAGTACTCAAACGATTACTCGTGTCTGTGTATATGAGTACAGTGCGTCTAATATGCTTATGACTATCAGCTGCGGTTGGGGGCATGTCATTTATTAGTTTTGTGCAGCGGCAACAATAGTAATTTAACCAAATGGAAACGGCATGTTAATTGTGCACAAATAAAAAAAACAGCAACAACAAAATAAAACTCTATTAGGTAATGAACATGAGCTAAGTTGGCCGCTGGCTAATTGTTGCTAATCGTTGCAGAATCGACACGAATGCACAAAATACGAGTATAGACAACTCGCATATTGAAGATATATGGATATAGCCATAGTTATAGCCATAGCCATAGCTATAGCTATAGTTATGGCAATAGTTGTAGTTGTAGCTATTAAACAATAATTACCATGAAAACACAAAATGTTCATATTACAAAAACAGAGAGGGAGGGGGTGAGGGGAATTGGAGTTCTCTCTGTCAGTCTGACACTAAAACGCCCACTTAATGCTCGCAAATGAGTGTAAACATGAACTGTGACTGATGCGGGTGTATTGTCAATGATATGGAGGATTTAAGTTATTAAGTAGGAAAGTAAATAAACCAAATATACAATGACCTCACTTAAACGATATACTCATCTCGAAGTCTAAGATATCATTGAGTATTTTATTTATATTTATAGATACATTTTATTTTAATTTTTCTATGACCTCACTTAAAATATAAGTCTAAGGCACATTGGACATTGTATTCAAAGATATATTTTAATAAGAAAAGATTACACCATACATCCAAATATCTTAGAAATTTTAAGATAATATGGAGTGCCACAGAAATGCTTTCGCCTGAATTTCACTGAAATTTCCTACAAATTTAAGTAAAATTCAAGCGAAAGCGATTTCTGTGGCGTCCCCGAATATAAATTTCCTTTTTCATTTCCAAAGTTTCAGTTTTACGTATTCCTATGTCTAAGATATCTAATCGTAGTCAATCTATAACAATTTTCATTATTTCCCCCTCTCCGTTCAACGACAAGTTTCTACCGCATCCCCAGCTATTCTATTTATAAATATATATTTTAAATATATTATTTATTCATTTAGCTGTAATTTGTTTTGGTTTTCGGGTTTTTTGGCACATGCCGACAATTAATTGAAAGACAAAAGCTAAAAATTAGTTAGCAACGGAAATGGATATGGGATAAACTGATGATCGTTCAATTCAATTAGGCAAATGTTCGTTTTCGTATTTGAATTTGAATTTGTGTTTGTATTCACAAAACAAAATTGCTCGAAAATTAATGGGTTGCTGTTACTTGTATTCGAATTAAAGGCCCCAAAAATAAACATTCCAAATTCAACATTCATTCAATCCAATTCATTTCAATTCAATATCGAGAACAATGCCAAATATTGAGACATTTGTCAATGGAACATTTATATGCTAATCGATCGATCGATCGATCGATAAAATACCGGACTCGTAATAAGTGCAATTTATGAGCATACGACAAGTGCTGAACTTTCAGTGGGTTGGGAAAGGCAGAAGTAATTACTTCAATTAAATTGTTCTAAAGTGCTGAATTGTCAGTAGATTGGTAATGGGAATGGAATGGGAATTTACCTTGTGACTCGTCAAAGTCCTTGGTGGTCATCTGGAAGAGTGCATCCAGCGGTGTTCCATTGGCCTTGGCCTTTGCCTCGGCAGCGGCAACGGCGGCGGCATTGCCCGCTGCCTGCGAGGGACTCGAGGCATTGCCCGGTCCGCTGGCGGCATGACGCTCCCGATCCCGGTCCGAGGCTGCCTGGGACGACGACTGCGGGCTGTGACTGCGACGCGTTGCGGCGCCAGCGGCGGCAGCGGCCGCAGCCGAATCTCTGACAATCTCCGGGGAGCAACAATCGCTGGCCGCGGAACTGGAACGATCTGAGCCACTCTCGGAGGGAATAATGTCCATGCCCATGTGGCGCAGCAGCTGGGCCTGGGCATTGAAGTGCTCCTGCAGCTGGCGATGATAGTCCAGGGCCAATCGCTGCTCGTAGTGCAGCAGGGCCGAGGGAATGAAGGGTCGGACGGGCATCGGACCGAGCAGATGATCCCAGGGACGCACAATCTGGGCACCGGGCAGCAGCATGGCAGCCGCCGCCGGATGCATGTCCAGTGGCTCAGTGCGGGGCTGCAGCAGCCCAGCGACGGGGCGGGCAGCGGGTGGTGCCAGCAGCGTGGACTGCGGAGGCGGGGAATTGGAGTCGCAACGCTGCTTCTCCGAGTGTCCGAGAATGTCCGCAATGGAGAAGCTCTTGACGCCCTCAATGGCCGACTTGGTGGTGGTGTTCGTATTGGTCTGCGGTGCCGGTGGACTGGGCGTTTGTTCACGCGGCTCCGAGGAGGACGAGGACATGCGCAGGCGCTTCAGCGGCTGGAAATAATCCTCCGGCAGCGTGCCGACGGCGCTGCGCGTCAAGCCAGCGGCAGCGGCGGCGGCGGCAGCAGCGGCCGCATGTTGTTGCATCAACAGCTGCTGTTGCTGGAGAAGATCGATGGTGCCGGAGCGAGGATGCTGCAGCTGATGGTGCTGCGCTGGCAGTGGGCTGGGAGCGCCGCCGACGGAGATCTCGGATTCGGCAGGACTGGCCGGTCGCATTGTGGGCGGACAGAGCATTTAAGCACTGGCTTCTAAATCAGTTCTAATCACACACACACTATCACACTAAGATATATGTTGTTGTTGTTGGCTTTCACTCGAAGCTGCGTTGATTTGTTGGCCTTTCTGGTTGCCAATGTCTAGAAACTTTGTAGTTATTTGTTGTGCACTTGATGTCTGCGTCTTGTTAATACTCGTAGCTAAGTATGTGTTGTAAATATATGTATGTATATGCTACACAAATATTAACGTGCAACGCGCAGCGATAAACGATAAACGATGTACGATGTACGATGAACGACAACGACGCTGATCCAATAGGAGGACCTCTCAACTCGACGTTTCACAGTCAACTGTTCGAAACTAGATTGAAGATTGGTTTGCTAACTAGACACGTCGATATTTCTTCAGTTCTTTTGCTGCCCGCTCCGCTCACCACGTCTGTGTGTCTGTATGTGTGTGTGTGTGTGTGTGCGTGTGTGTCGACGCTCGTTTGCGTGTATGCATGCCGTCTCTTTAACATCGTTTGCTCTCTCGTGTCGTCGTGTCTCGTTTGTCGGTGGTTAAACTCGGCAATCAAATCATAACTGCACAACAAGCGCTCTCTGCACTCTCTGCGCTCTCGCTCTCGCTCTCTCAGTCAGGCAGTCAGGCAGTCAAGCAGTCAACCAGTTTGCCATTGCTTGCGCGCGTTAGAGCGAGGCGACGACAACTGTGCGCTCTCTCGCTCGCCAGCCAATCGGCTGGCCGGAAAGCGATGCCAACAAAAAATAGCAATGGTGGCGTATACGTAACGGTAATTATGGCGTTCATCATGCGCCACGCGTTCGAGCGAGCTAGCAATAGCGCAGAGCGCTTAGCGCGAGTGGGAGCAGAAAACACACAGAAGAAGAAAAACAAAAAATAAAACCCCAACACAAATGCGACGCTCCTCAGTTTGTAACGAGACTGTATTTAGTATTTGAGCCTCTGCAAAGTTTTCACAACTTCGGCAGCGACGCGACCGAGACTTCCTCCCCTGTCTCCCTCTCCCTCTCCCTCTCAGCCTCAGCCTGAGCTCCCTTGCCAGTGTTTTTAATGACGCGTATAGACTATCTGCCATGCCCCCCGAGCACTGCCGTGCTTAATTGTCAAACGTTTGCATTTAATTTGTTGCAAGAAAAACGTTTAATTAATTTGAATACTCAAACACAGCGCCAAATGACAATTATTTTCGCAGTGAAATAATTAGAAGAGGGTACTTTAATTTTTAAATAGGTTTTGAAATTATAATTTAATTTAAAAAATTTAATGAAAATAAAATCAAAGAGTTGAGAGTGTCGATATTAATTAGTAGGCAATAGTTATCCTATTTTATATGAAATAAATCAAATATTGCGAAATAACCATTGCTCGAGTCTCTGAATGGAAATTAATTATCTTTCGATTACTAGGAATGTTATTTCCTTTAGTTTTAATATTATTAGCAGCAATTGTTAGAAGAAAAAAAATGAAAATTTACTTATATTTTTTTGTTGTGACTAGTGTAATAATCATATCAGTTTTAATTTAACTAGATTCGATCCCCCCGTCAATTGTAGTCAAACATGTGTTTTTAAGTTCCTTGGAATGAAACGCAAAATCATATACTTCCTGTCATATTTAATGTGTAATAATCATATGGCACTAGGATGTAAAATAAAATTCAAACAAAATTAAATGAAAAAAAAAACAGAAAAAAAAATCAATTCTTAGCTTTTTTTATTTCAATGGTATCAAAAACTAGTTAAAATAAAAATAAATTATATTAAAATATGTGTATGTTTAACTATTTAAAAAAAAAAATAACAATCAAGTGTGAGAAATAATTATTTTGAAAAAATAAAACAGTTACTGTACAAACTGTATGTAACTTTTTTATTTAACTCTTACATTATAGTTTCCTTTCTTCCAATTTATTTATACAACTTTGAAGCAACTAAAATGTTTTATGCCTTCGTCTTCACTTCATTGTTCAATTGTCGACACATTTTGTTTGGCTTAAACACATTGCTAACGCACTTTCGTATATGTAAGCCCTACAAGCTGCTCCTAATCCTTTTAATTGAAACAAATGCGCATTTACTCCAACACCCAAAAGCCGAACAATGGGCTCAAAAAACAGAAAACAGACCAACAGAGCAACACAAAAGGCGTCAAGGCGTCTGAAAACAAAAGGTCAGAGGGTCTATTAGCTAAACGCTCTTAGGAATCGAAATCGAAATTCGAAACCAATTGCCGTCGCTGCAGGATGCTAAATGAAAAAGGAATTGCCGTCGCAATGCAGGCAGCGGGTCGAGGCAGAGGCAGCGACGGAGTCAGAGGCAGCGCTCGACTTTAGCCGCAGTGGGTCCCGGATCCCGGGCAGAGCGGACTACCTGGTGGTCAGCGGTTGCTTCTGCTGCTGTTGTTGATAAGGACTAATCACACAAATATTTGAGCATTTGGGTTTGTGATTGAGTTTCGCCGCGGCGGCCAAACAAAGCGGCCCGTTTGATTTCCCAGTTTAGCGCTTCTGTATTGCTCCAGCGCCTTTATTTTAGTTTCTTTTTATAATTCCAATTTCTTATTTCTTTCTTCTTGGCGGCTATTAGTGTATCTATTAGATACACGCACGCATTCAGATACAGATTGACTGAGTATAAGAGAGAGAGAGAGAGAGAGAGAGAGAGTGTTGCATGCTGCGTGGGAAAACCTGCGGTGTTAATTATACCGGCAAAGTCCTTGAGCAAAGCCAATTTGAGAGAAATCCTTTGGAAAGGAAAGTCAATTTACACCTTCCACCTGTGACTCCGCTTCCCTTGATCGAGAGTGCGAGAGTGTGTGTGTGTGTGGCTTCATTCACACGCTGATAAATTGATGGCCCCTTGTTCCTGCGGTGAAAGTGGAGGAAAAGGGTTCATTAATATTCAAATGCGACGATTCCATTGATTTATCGCTCTGGGTAACCGGGGCAGCTGCGACACTAAAAACAAAAAAAAAGAACACAGTGGCTACCAGCTGTATTCGTATCATCAACTGATACTGATACTGTTATTGATACTGGCGGAAATGCAGCAACGCCTGCTTCAATTTACCATAATTTAGCTGCTTTTCTTTCCATGCTTATCGCCTGAGTAATCGCTCTAAACGATTTCCACTTCAATTTTATTTTTATCTTAAACGCAAAATTATGCGGCGCATTCTCAAAAGCAACGACCGACGCCCACATTCAAATATTTGTTATAACCATATGCCTTTGGGGCAATACTCCATGGCCACAGACTTGGCTTGATTTGACTTGACTTGATTTGATCTGACTTGGTTTGACTTGGCTTGGGACTTGACTGTAATTGTCAATTAGCAAGCTTTCAACAGCAGCCAGCGACAGCTTCCATTTTTGATTTTCCCGCCAGTTTCCACACATTTCGTGGGAGCAGCTGCCTCACAATTTGCATATGCCACGCGGTTGGTTACCTTGCCACACGGCCACGGCTCGACCCACGCAGCATTGACACATGGCTGTCACTTCCACTTGATTTGATGTTGATGTTGATGTGATTTCTGTGCCAGATAAACAAACGTTGCACCTTCAACAGATCGACTGACGTTTGGTAGCATATCGAAAATTACCTGTAATACATAATTATTAATTTGAATAGTAATTATTAATTTATGCGCTATTTTAACATGCTTCAACTGGGAATCTAATAAATTCATTATAGAAGCATAAATGATATTCTTTGGCTATACGGAAAGTTGGATTATTAATTTTATAGTTTACTTTATCAGATTTCAGTTATTATTTTAGATAGTATACAATGTAATTTCTGTTTAGCAATTATTTTAAAAAGTTAGCTAAGATATCTTAAGCGTTTCACTTTTTCTTAAGGTATTTGCGTTTTTTTGCCATCTCAGTTACTGCTGTGTAGAGAAAGTCTTGAGCTTTGTTTGTTTGTCTTGTGGCCGAAAAAACTAAAGAAAACTCATCAAAAAAGTAGTTAGACTTAAACCTAAAGACACAAGCGACCATTAAACATTGCCAATTTCACAGTAATCAGCAGCAGCAGCCGCCGACAAACGACAAAGTCGGGGCCAAACAAAAGGCGAATTGTGGACAAAAGTAGCAAATCGAACTAAGCCGTTTAAGGCCACCCACATAGAGGGCAGCCAAAAGAGTTGTTGCCACAACAGCAGCAGCAACAATAACAATAACAACATTGGTAGCAGTTAAAGTCGCAGTCAAAGAGCAAGCAAAGAAAATCCGCTTTCAGCTTTCAGGTCAAGATTGGTAGCAAGCACTCGGCCACGCTAATCAAACGCTCCACAATGCCAGCCAAAAGCAAAAAACCTAAATACTAAAAGCCTTTGAAAAAAAATAAAACTAAAATCTAAAAGCGAGAAACAACGACAACAAATCAAACGCTTGCTGCAAATGGAAAGCACAACCAAAAAGTGGAAAACAATGAACAAGCGAATGCTAATTAAAGTCATGTTCAAATTGAAATGTTAAACTTTAAGCATGTCATACCCTGTATTATTTCAAAATTACATGTAAGTGTATAGGCGACTATATTAGATTAGATTTTAGTTTATTCAATATCCTAGCAATACAAGTTGCACTTTTGGATTATTTTAGTAGTTACGGTTACAATCCTGAAAATAAATTTAAATGGGCAACAAAAATATTTATTGATTACACAAAATATATTTTTTAAGGAATTAAATAATAAATTTAACTAAGTCCAATTTTAATACTCTGTAATTGCTTTTTCAAAGCTTCATTTTTTGTAAGATAGGGTATTTTCAGCTTAATTTTTGACTAGAGTTGTAAGTCCTAACGTTGAATCATGTCTAAAATCGAAAAGAAAAAATCGACAATAGTAAAAATTAGTATATCAAGGCTTCCCAATTTTTTTTTGGGTTACAGATTCAAATTAAAAGCCAAACAATGATAAAATGAAACATCTGAAAGAAAATATTGTAGGTTAAGTTTTAATAAGATTAAAGTTTTTGAAAAAGTAATAATGGAAAAATTAACAGTGTTGAAAAAAAAGTACATTTTCCAAATGAATAAAATATTTATGCAGTATCCAATAAGAGATAATAATTAGAAAAAGTTTACAATCGACTACTTAAGTTACAGGGTATATTTCAAACGAATATTCACCTAGAACATTAAATCATTCATACTCAACCAGAGTTTCGGCGGTGCAAAGCGGTTCCAAACGGGCTGACACTAGACACGGAATCGAGCTGTAGCTGATCAACGTGTTGCACGTGATACACCCAGGGTATTCTCGGGCGTTGCTTCCGGGCTGTATCAATATTGACCCGTGATCCAGCTACTCACACGCTCCACTGTACGAGAATGCGGCGCATTTACATCTCTTGAGAACTTTGTTTAGATACTTTTTCGACTGAATGCCGCATACAAATATTTGTGGCCAGGGTCTGAGTTGTCTTAATTGAGTTAGTTGGCCTGGCCGAGAGTTGCGCGTGGCCGGCGTTCATTTTGACCGATGTGTGATAATTACACTGGCATCGATGCTGCGGCAACTTTGATGAGCCACAGTCAAAGGCCAAAGCGGTGGGGCTGAGGTTGTGGCAACTTCAGCTTCAACCTCAACTTCAGCGGCATTTTCCCTTTGACTTCAAGTCCGTGTTGGCCGTGCGCAAACAAACGGTTCAGTGGCATTTAGACTGCATTTCTTTTTTTATGTTACGCGTATGTTATGGTATGTGTTTCTCTCTCTTTTTTACATTTCGGCTGTGACCGCTTGTTTAAATATTGAGACTTGTGTTTAACGTAATTAATGCAAGTGGCAATTACAGTAGCCGACCGACAATCGACAATCGACCCAGGGGAAATAGCGCTTTTTCTACATAGAAGCAAATGCAATCAGCATTTGCATGCAAAACACACTAATTATATGGCTGCACATTGTTGTACTTACTTTAAGTATACTCTGCCGCAGATCATACTTACTACTTTGTTGAAAGTAATTGTATGAAATCATCGCTTGCTTTTTATTACATCTCTCGTAAGGTTCTCTATAAAAAGTGAATCGAGCTGCCAATACATTTTCAAGTAATGCCGAGTTTTTCCAAAAAATATTAAAGGAAGAACTAATTGTAAATATACGCGCAAATTTTGACTAGTTGCCAGGTTCAATATCAGACCAACTTTTAACTTTTATAGCTTTGCCAAAACTGATTCGATTTTCATTTCGCTCAAACAATTTTTTTCTTCAGAAATCGAATTTTTAGCAAAGGGTACTCTCTTGCCTTTTTGATAAAATCAAATTCTAAATCTCAAGTTTTAACATTTAATTAACTACTTATGCCATAATTAACTGAATTTGATTCGGAAAAAAAACTATGATAAACAAACTTCTTTAAACTTCTTCTAGCTATTTAAACAACGTTCTCATCAAGATCTCAAGGTATATCTTGATTGAATTTAAGAATATGAATTTGTATATTTTTAATAGGTAAAGATATTGTAGTTTATATGACTAAAATAACTTAAGCTTTTATCATATTTATAAGGCATAACAATGTTAGAGTATCTGAACCTTCAGCTTGTTATAAGCATCAAATTACTCATGTTGTTGTTGCTAAAAAGCCCCTCTTGCCACACATGCATATTCAAAGTGAAAAGGATAGAGAAAAGAAAGAGAGAGAAAGAAGGAGAGGAATATCGAAATCAACTACAATGCAGTTAAAAAGCGCATTTGAAACACCTCGCAGTCTCTGCTCGTTCGCAGTTCGCAGTCAGTTCGGAGTCAGTCTGGAGTCAGTTGCTTGTTTGGTGGTCCACAACGCCTCAAGTAAGCATTAAGAGCTGCCCAAGTCTCTGGCCCTGTCCCTGGCCCTGTCTTTGGCCCTGACTTTGGTTCTGACTCTGGTTGTGGCCCTGGCCTCGGACCTTAAGAACTCAGACCACATTACTTGATTGCCGCGCGCCGCTTGAGATGACGTTGCAAGTTGAGGCCGAGGTTGCGGCAGGAAGCGAGGAAATGTGTTGTAGTTGTTGTTGGTGTTGATGCTTTTTTTTTGCGCACCCATATGTGGAAATAACAATTCCTGTTGCAAACAAAACTGGCTTGCCCCATGATGAGGCAGAGAGGCTGCTTGCTGTTCATGAGGAAGCTGCAGCAAAGAACTTGCAAGCTGGAATCTATTGCTCTGCTCAGTTTGTATCTGTGTGTGTGTGTGAGTATCTGTGTGTTAGTGTGTGTGTGTGTGTGGAGCTGAGCGCCATCTCGTTTAATGCCTTTAAGGCGTGACCATAGTATTTTATAATATGAACTGATCAAAGGATGCCGACACGTTTCAACTTTGCCGGCTAACCCAGAGAAGACACCAGTTTTGCACGCTGGCAAAAAAAAGCTGTATTGGCTTATATGTGTGTGTGTGTGTGTCTGTGTGTGTGTATGTGTATGTGTATGCAGCATCCAGCGCCGTCTAAAAGGCAACTGGCAACTGGCAACGCGACTGCAACAATAACAAATTGACCAAATCGATTTGTTGTTTGTTGGCTTCGCTTTTGCACAGACTTCTGCTGCTGCTGCTTCTTCTTCTCCTTCGTCGTCGTCTTCTTCTTGTTCTTGTTCTACTCTCTTAGCTCGTTTTTCTAGCTGCCTTTTCTTTAGCGGCATTTTCATTTAGCTTTATTGCTCATTAGCTGCATGAGTGTGAAAATGGCGAGTGCCAGTCTGCGAGTATCTGCAAGCATACTATAAGTAAATAAAAAAACACCCAACCGGAAATGCTGGCATCTCGAACTTTTCAGCTTGGCGCATGCGACATGACTAAACAAGTTTCGGGGCATGCCCCCTGCACCTGCAGCTGCCACCAGAGGCCAGCATCGAGCGACGCACTCAACTGTACTTGAATTTATGACATTTTAATGTAAACAAATTAAATCTTTGCACTCGAGTGGAAAATGTAGCAGCCCCTTTGCCACCTCCCTCTTTTATTCGGACAAGTGCGCGTGACAAATGCGAGAGAGAAGAGAGAGAGAGAGGGAGACAAGGCATTAAGAACAATATGCTCATCGATTAGTTGTAGTACAAGACTTGGGCCATGTCACACTTAATTGAAAACTCATTAGAGCCTCCAGTTGAGAGTTCTGTTGAGTGTAAAGTATGTCCAGGGGCAGGACAATGGGCCAAATTGATTACCAAACATGCAGCTGGCCTACATGCATTTATGACTCTATTAAAGCCAAGTATCATTTTGAGGGTTGAGTTGCTCTTGCATTTCGAAATCAAGTCGCGTCGAGTCGAGTTGATTGACAGCGCGACGAATGCAGAACTATGAATTCAGCTGAAACATGGCAAATGCATCATTTATTTATGAGGCACGGATCTCATCTGCCTGCTTCCTTAATGCCACAAATTGCTGCAACAAACTGCGAGTGGGCACTGATTGCAACATGCCTCTCATTGGTGGCAAATATGATACATACACTGGAAAAAAATATCATTCTGAAATTCAAGTTTAAGATTCTTGATTTTAGCATGTATTTTTAAATGTGTATTCAGATATTATGGTTGAAATTGACGGATAAAACGGAATGTTTACCATTTAATAGTTAAATAGCATCAAGATAGTCAAAATAGCTGAAAGTATTAAAAGATACTGAAAAGTTCTTAAAGAGTTTCCATTATCAAAATATTTGCGAAGAAGTAATTGAATAATTGTACTTAGATCAAGTGTTTCGTTCTCGATTTAGGAAATTCAAAAGATTACCGAAATTTTCACACTGTTGGGATTGATTTTAGCACGGTATCCTAGATTTTTTCTGTGTACGTAACACTCTCGGGGATTCATTAGCCTCGTTTCGCTACCCTCTCCCTGCATCACCTCTCTTTCTTCTCTATCTCTCTTTCTCTCTCTGTCTCTGGCGGGTGGGCTGCCATGGTTTTTGCATTTATTAATTGCCTGACATGTCCATTAATTTGATTCAATGATATACATACATATATATATTTATTTTTTGCGCTCAACTGCATAAAAAGTCGATGATGCCATCGCTGCTGTGAAACGTCGCATTTGCCTTCAACGTCCCCCTGCAATTAACATAATTTTGCGCAAATTGCAGCATAAATCTCGAATACACATTTTTATTTAGTGGCGTCAAGTCAATTAAATCTGTGCAAAATGAAATGCTCAACACCGCAATGCTGACCTAGTACGGGCTGTACTGCCTGGGGTGAACTGGTTTATTACTGAAATAATTCATATCAAAATTAACATATACAAAATTTATAAAAGAGAGTAAAGTTAAATAAAGTTAAGTTACATACAATTATACAATTATTAATTTTTAAGTAATTATTTTTTTCACACTAAATCGTAATGCACTCTATTTTATATCCACTCAATGGCAGTGATCACTGTACTGTGCAGCAAAATAAAAGCTCGGGCGGCCACAAACCAAATGGAGTTTTTGCGTAGAGTTGATGACTTATTTACGATATTTGATAACAATTAATTTGTTGTCACTGTCGACAGTTTGATTTGCTGCCATCCCAGTTGACAATAAGAACAACAACAGCAACAACAACACCAGCAACAATGATAAAGTTAATAAACTGTGATTAGTTGCATGAGAGTTGCCATTGGTCCGTTGCCCTCGGCTCTTTGTTGTTGCCACCAATTTTGATCGTTATTTGGAATTTATTATGGCCAACTTTGGGCTAATACTCCAGTGTGTGTGTGTGTGAGTGTGTGTGTGTGAGTGTGTGTGGCTGCTACCGTTGAAGCGGCTTCTTTGACTTCTTTGAGTAAATAATTAATTAATTTTATTGCCGAGGAAACGATGAGCGAGGAACGAGGAACGGGGAACGTGAAACGCAGTCGGTGGCATTTCATTTGAATTTATTTTAATTTAATTTAATTTATTTTAAAAACGTGAGCTTATATTTAGTTTTTGGCGTTCATGAATATTCATTGCGATGCGGATCCATCGCATTATTCATTTGCGTAAACATTTTAATTAGCAGCCAAAATGTTGTGTTTGTGATTAATTTCTCGATGATTAGTTGGTAATTTATTTGGTCGACTTCTTCTTCACAATTTGGCACACCAAAACATACACATCGCCCCTATCCGGGTGGCCATCAATCAGCCAAAGTTCTTATCGCCAATCCTCAGAATTGAATGGTCCACATATAGTACATGATATGGCAGATTTGCAGATGGGTTATTTTTATAGACATAGACATTGCCAGTTCCAATCCCATCCACACCTTTACCGGAACCAATTCTAATTCTATAAATGAACATTTGTATTTTGGGTGGCAAGAGGAAGAGGAGAGCGATGGATGGAGGGAAAATCATTAAAAAGTGCTTTAATTAGCTGCAGAGATCTTGGCCCTGTGGCTAGTGCAAAAGATTCTCCCTTCTCAGAATTCTATCTCTCTCTCTGCTTCAAAAGCGCCGTCGACTTCATATTTCCCCGAAAATTTCATTTGTTAATGAAAAATCCCTCAAAAAAAAACCGATAAAAATACGCAGCTCTGAAATCAATGCAAACAATTCGAAAATCCAGGAATGCATTGATCCTAACTAGCTACCGTTTAATTTTTATTACGACAAAGAAGAAAAGGCGAGTGTGAAATTGTCGGTGTTTTTATGAGATTCTGTGGCTGCCCCTTTGATGGTTGCCTCCCGGTACTTCCCTGCCCACCTTGCCTATTTGATGTTTCTATTCACACAGATCTTGAGATCGCAGGAGAGTGTGGCCAATGCCAATGTCAATCTGAGGATTGGCCACTCACACGCCCAGATCTCAAGATCGACTGTGCCTCATAAAATATCTTCAGGAAAGGGTCTCTCTCTATCTTTTCCTCCTTCTCTCTGTCTCCTTTTGACTATTTTGACGTTTATAAATATCAAACAATTTGTTTTTGTTGCTGCAACAATCTCTGACGCAGTGCTGATGGACAAAGGTGCCGCATGTGAGAACATATGTCGCTACTCTCCTCTGCTCTCCGCTCCCAGCATCCCGTTTCTCCACTTTGATTGCTTTATTTGTTGTTTTAGGCTGACAGAGACACCGGGCACTCGAGAGGGCGTTGCAAGTGTGTTTTGATTATGATTCCTCTTGTTGTTTTTCTTATTTTGTTTTTTGTTTCTCTTATTTTTCTTTTTTGTACTCGTACAGCAATTAGTTTCCAATTTTCCGCGCATCTTTGGTGGCACTTGCCGCATGGGAAGTACATGTCCTGCATTTCCTTCAGGATGTGCCTCATTTTGAGCTCACTTAGCGGCAGCTATTAAGATACCCTTTCCAATTTGCTGATCAGGTTCTGTATGGGAAAAAGTCAGTTAACTGTTTTAAAATGAAAATTACGGGAAAAATATCGTATACAACTTTTATTATTATTTATTATTATTATTTAAGCAAAAAATTTATCAAACTTTTTTAAATAAAATAACAAATTATAGTTTTCAAAACTTACAACTTAAATTAAAAATAAGAAATTATCAAATTAAAAACTGAAAGAAAATAATAAAAGATTTAAAAGTTTTAAAGTCTATGGGTATCCAACAAATTTAAATGATCCAACATTTGTTGCAAAAGTTCGCAAAAAATCCTGAAAAACGCCTAAACATATCAATAAATTATGTTAATATAACTTGTATTTATAGGTAAAAGTATTAGTATTAGTTAAGAAATGCATATTTTGAATTATAATAATTGAATGGAAATTGTTTGGCAAATGCTACGATATTTCACATAATTTTCATTTTTTCAAATAATAGATGATAGATATTTTTTAAATAAATTTTAATAAAAAAAATAAAAAAAGAACTCATTAATTAAGGTAAGAATTATTTTATTAATCTGTAAGTTTTTCGCGAACTGTGATATTTAACGTCCAAAATATGAACTCCTACTTTAGCATAATTCCATTGAATTGATTTGATTAGCTAAAGTTTGTTTCCGAAAATGTTTATTTTGGCCCCCGGATGAGATCGTTTAACTTTAATGTCTACCGCGAATTCGTTTGTCGTTCTTCATCCAGCCCGAATCTGTCTGCTTGGCAGTGATGCGTGGCAGACGCAGAGGCTTGCCCCTCCCCCTCTCCCCTACAAAGGGGAGACGCCACTGAGACGCCTCGGTGATGTGCCCCTTTGACAGTTATGCTAATGATATCATGAGTTCGCTTTGGTTTTGGTGTCGGGTCGTCATGACTTTAATTTGACAGCATTTTTGCAATGTCACTTTGTCAGTTTTGTCGCCCAAAACGCAGCAAAAGGAAGAAACTGGGAAGAGGGATGAGAAGGGGCAAGATGATCCGTTGACGGCGGCGTCTTTTAACGCCACACAGTTTTGCCACTTCCGTTTTGGGCCTGGGCAAAAGATGTCATGGGAATATGAAAATGGCATTCGAGATTTGTCGGCAAATATCACATTTGGTGTCTGAGACAGAGGAAGAGCTTTTTTCGATCTCTCTCGCTTGAGATTCTTTTATTGGCATTGGCATTGGCATGTCATTTGGCGGCAACGTCAGCTACCTGCCAATTACCTAGCCAGCATTCTAGCCCAGTCGACAGACTGACTGACCAGGCTGCCAGGCTTTCGACCACCAAGCTAGCCATATCTAACAGCTAAAAGCGCGCTTTTGATCTTTTGCCGCCTGGCCAATGGCCAAGCAATGTGATTAAGCCTGCTTTACACTCGCACACTCACACACATATTGAGAGAGAGAGAGAACCTCTTAGGCTCCTCACTCTCTTTACTCCCCTCTGAAAGTCTCAGCCTGTTTTTTCGCTCGTTATTCTCCACTTTGTACGCCTGTCTGCTCATTTATCAAAAGCTGAGGCTGCATTTTGTATCTGTATCTGTATCTCACACTGTGTATCTGTGCATCTGTATCTGTGGCTGTGACTCTCTGACTGCGTTAAGCGGCTCACAGGCCAACTGTCTGATTCTGTCTTTTGAAGTTCAGCGCAGCTGCGTGATTGGCTGCAGCTAACTTGGCTTTAACGTGCCACACTGAGGCGCAACTAAAGTCTTTAACTGGCTTCTACTTGGGCAGCATTTTTGAAAGAAACAAGAAAACAAACTTCCAGCATAAGAACGCAACTCCAGAGGAAGCTATATCATCTCTTCTTACTGCCGTTGTTGCTGCTGGTTCATTAGAAAAATGACGGCTTTGTCTTTTTTATGGCTTACTTTAACGCTTGCTTTGAGCCCGATGTTGTTGTTGTTGTTGTTGTTGCTGTTGCTGCTGCTTCTTCTGCTTCTTGTTGGCTTAACTCATTTGGCCGCAAGGCCTCTTGCGTTTACCCATTAGCCATAATGGCCATATTGCCACCTGTGTTGCTCACGCACACTCACACACACACACACACTCACACACACACTCACACGTACACTCAAACAACTGCAAGTTGGCTTAAATATTTTGCATACCTTGCGGCGCATCTTTTGTCATACTTTTTTTTTCTTTGACGCTACTATTGATGTTTGCTAATGATTTAGTTAGCTGCTTTTTCAATTTTTCACAATTTTTCGCGGCGTGAGAAAAATTGTTGTCAAATGTTGGGAAAACTTTTCTTTAGCAAACTGTGGAGAGAAAATACAAAATAATTTGTGTCTGGGAATGAAATTAGCAGCTACAATTTCCGCATTGTGTAACGTTTTTCCACAAATTTAGACTAATCATGGCCATAATTTATTGTCACTCAAAGCCAAGCCAAGAAACTGTGCAACGAATTGGTCACTCCCAGTGGCAAATAAAAGTTCCAAAGTCAACAAATCGAAATACATGTGAGTGCGAAAAACTAATAGATTGATTTATGGGCTTTAGCACCTGGAGTGCTGAAATTTATTGTCGGCCAAAAGGCCATAAATCAGTCCAGGACAGGCGACAGTTTTTGCGTGGGCGACAAAGACACACAGACAGCGAGAGAGAGCAAGAGAGTGAGAGAGAGAGAGAAAGTTGGTGAAATTGAAAAGGGATAAGAATTTGCCACGCCGCAAAGGACAAAACTTTGAGATTGTTCACCCCGGGAATCGGGTATAGGACTGAGATTGGGGGTCGATTTGTTGACTGCATTTTGAGTAATTAATAGCTCCCAGCGGTATTTTTGCGATGCGACAATAAAAATATGTCTCTCGATTTGTTTGACTTTGACTTTTGGGGTCAGACATGGATACAGATACATCTACAGATACATCCACAGCTACAGATACATTACAAGTGTGGGGGGCGAACGAAAATTAATTGCTGTCATTAACATGAGAATTAGGAGTCGATGTCGTTGTCGCTGTGTGGCAGCAGGAGACAAAAACTCCGACTCAGGATGTAAACGAAAAGTAATTTGGGTTTTTATTGCTTCCGCGTTGAAAGGCGCGAATGGATCCAAGATAGATTTTCAGTGTGAGATACATTTTTTCTTTTGGGGGTAGCGCCAAATAATAGAGATTAATATGGGGCGTGAACCGACGGACAGATGCAGATGCTAATATCGAGATTGTGGTGGCCAGAATGTCGATCGAAGTGGAGTGTGGAAAATGTTGCAGACAGGGTGCAATGACTGTGCAGCAATTAACGCTGTGACGCTACATTTTTGTATCTCTATTTTAAAATGTGTAAATTAGCTTAAACATTTCAACAGCAAATTACGATCACTTCAGATCAGCTGAGATTAGATCAATTTGATCAGTTAGGAACTTTGGTTTTCTCATGAAATGTGAGCGCGAAGTTTTTAACACAATTATAAATCTCTGTTAGATTTTTCGAATATTAATGCCTAATTGCGGCACGGTTATTGGCCAGCTTCTTATCTGGGCACCTGTGCCGTCGACGGTCGAGATCAAAGATATAGGGATACAAAAGGATCGGCTCAGCTTCGATCGATCGTTTTCGATTCTTCACGCTCAGTCGATGTACAAGGAGTAGGTGTGAAAGGCATTGACCAAAACTAAAGTGCTCTCTCTTGCCGAGAGTCCATTAGCCACCTACACGGATCTAGCAAAGTAGAGGACGAAGACGCAGACGAAGGTCCTTGCTGGTCCTTGCGCTAACTACGTGTGGCGAATGTGTCCTTTTGTTGCCGACCTGTGGATTATCACACGCTCTATAATGAGTTTTCCTAGACCTGCTGGCAAACCTGTGCCAATTTCTATTCTTTAACACATTTGTTACGCATCCTTTTCGCCAGAGACAATGGAGCTTCTCTCTTTCTCTCTATCCGATCCCTGTGAGGGATTGTTGCATTTGTAAAGCGTCATTAACACGCACAACACTAAGAACAGCAACAAAAAGTATATTTAACTAAATCGAATTAAGTGGACTGACATTCAATTTGTTCTCTGGGGCATAATGTGCATTTCTATGCATCAAACTGATTGCCACAAATTGTTGAAAGGCCCTTTTGAGGCTAGTTTTTTTGTTCGCATCAATTCAATTCGATTTGATTTGATTTTTTGAAAAATTGAATTTTAATTTGCCACACAAGTCGCCGGGGCAAGTTGCCTAAAAGGTTTCCACCATTTTCCGATAAGCGCGAGGCAAGTTGAAAATTTTCTATTGGTTCCATCTAAATTCATCTCAATTTCTGAGCGTGGGTTTCAAATTAAGTGGGTAGCATTTAAGCTGGAAGCCGAAGTTGGATTAGCCAAGTTAGTTGTAATCTTAATATCATTAAGCAGAATCTTTACATTCGATACCATTTAGCCAAATCTTCTTATTTCAGAAGAAAAATGTAAATATATTTAATAGTTAATTAAATAAGGTTTGGGTTCGAGAAAAAATGTTTGGAAAAATTAAATAATTATTTATAATGCGCAAAGATATTAAACTTTAAAAAAAGATACCAATATATTAAATCGTCATTAAATAATAAATTTGCGTTAGATTCTTAGAAAATGTACAATCGTATATAAAATTTTTACAGATTCGATGAATAAAAAAAAAATTAAATAATCTGTTGAGAATATAAAATTAGTTATGTGTATTAATTTGAATCAGGGATACCAATATTTATCAATTTTTCAAAAAATTTTGAGGCTTGATATTTATTTATATGTATAGATTTTCTTAACATTCTGCTATTTTTCCACATAAATTCTTCAGAAGTTAGCTTTAAGTTAACAAGAAACCTCGTAAATTATAGTCTAGCTTTCAACTGCAACATGTAGGTGCAACATCGAACATCACAGATGTTGCAACTACAAAACAGCAACTCTTCAGACGCAACCTTCTTTCTTGTCTCTCCCTCTCTCTCTCGCTCTGGTTTGTGTACTCGTTAGTTCAGGTCTCTTTCTCTCGCTCTCTCTTTTCTCGTTGTATCTCCTTCTCGCTTTGACGCTGACGCTGGCAACATGAAGCCGTGTTGCAGGCGTGTCTTACATGCCTCTTGCAACAGTGACGTCATCAGGTGGCACAGCCAATCGGAGTGACTTTTTCAGGCGCTTGCGCTGCGCGTCGGCGCAGTTCCAAAAGTCCAACAGAAACCGAAACATTTAGCCAAATTAATTGCAGGATAATAACTTATGATCTGACACCGCCCCATCCCCCATCTCCTACCCCCTCCCATTCCATCCCTCTTCCTAGGATTGTGACAGCCGCAGGCAGCAGAGGCCAAGTCTCTAATTGGTTTTTTTTGTACGTTTCTGTCTTTTGCCGTTCGCCTTTTTGCCGTGCCACATCGTCGGCAGCGGAGGCGACACAGAATTCACCCACAACACGCCTACAACTCCAACTCACCTTTCCTGTCCCCTGTCCCCTGTTCATGTCCCTGTCCTCCCTCTCCCTCTATTGACTGGTTTCGGGCTCAGTTCCGACCAACGACCAACGACGCCATTAAACTGAGTGAGAGAGTCGCTATCTTCATGCCATCTGCATTTCATTTTATTTGTAATTGGATGTAATTCAATTTGAAAATAATTGTTGCTATAATTTCAGTGTAATTTTCTGTCGTTGTCGACGCTCTACAAATACAAACATACATATTTCTCTTGTTTTTTGTTTGTGCTTTTGCCTTTTCCAATTGCAATGCGCCTCGTAACTCAAAAATAAATTAATGAAATGAATTCACATGGCAGCCTCGTCACCGTCACCGTCATCGTCAGCGTCAGGCAGCATTGTGACATTTCAGTTGGATGCATTTCAATATCAACAAATGTACAATACAACTACACTGTGCAACAAAATCAGGGCAACAGTATCATATATAAATTTAAAAGGGACTGTAATAAAATCAAACAAATATTTAATTCTATTTATTAAATAATATTATAAAGTAACGTGAGTGGACAAAAAAACACTCTAAAAACACATCTAATAATTCAAAGTATTTAATTTATGTTGTAAATTTGTTAAATATCAAATGCACCAACTAAAAGATATATTAAGATAATTCTTAAGACTCTTTTCATTATTTATGATGCCTTAGAATATCCATATCATTATTGACATTTCTTTATTTGATATTATTGTTTTTGTTAGATATAATTAAATGTTAAATAAATATAATATATAAAGGGGTAAACAGTTATCAGAGAGTACTAGCGAGCGAATATTAGACCTTCAACATTACCCGATTCTGACCATTTTTTGATAAATAAATTAATCAAAAATACTTTTGATTAATGTTAGAAATATTTTCGCAATTTTCACGAAATAACTTTATAAAAGGTTTTTGCTTCTATTTATATAGTTTGTTAATATTTATTCATATAACAACCCATTCGGTACTTATAGCCCTTAGCTTTGCTGCATAGTGTAGCTTACATTCAAGGGAGAGAGAGAGACATAAAGAAAGAGAGAGAGAGAGAGAGGGTGATATATAATCCCATAAAAAAACCTCTTTACGAGGTAAAAGTCTAGTGACGAAAACATTTTCATGCCCCAAAATTTCTGATATCCAATTTTGTGACGAATAATATTAAGTTTTACACATAAATTATTTTAAACAAAATTTTGGCACTCGGCACATTGCACTAAAATGCCTCAATTCTAATACCAAATAAAACTCACTGTTTTGCGCAGTGCCGAATGCAAAAATTTTGTTTAAAATAATTTATGTGTAAAACTTAATATTATTCGTCACTCACAATTGGATATCAGAAATTTTGGGGCATGAAAATGTTTTCGTCACTAGACTTTTACTCGTAAAGAGGTTTTTTTATGGGATATCAGAAATTTTTTGAATAAGACATCAGAAAATTTGAAATTGCAATATTTTTTGACAGTATAGCTTTGTCAATTTTGTTTATTGTTTGTACAAAAACACACATGCCCAGCGCAAAAGCTATCAGCACTTTTCAACTCTGGCTGCTATGACACTTTGCACCTGCTGTCCTATACCCATTCTACCTTTTTAAATAAAAAATAAACGTTGAAGGTATTCCTAAGAGCCCTTCGAAATACCTTTTCAACGATATATAGATCGCATCTGTAGCTTCTATCGTTTGGATGCTATGAGTATTTAAATTTTAGCGGTTTTTAGCGATTTCCAGCTAAACTAGCGATTTTTCGAAAAAGTCGTAGGACAAACGATTCTATATTTTTGATTATAAAATGATTTATCTGCCGCAAAAAGAATTCACCACTTGCAAGCAGTTTATTTCCGCATTACGCTGCAAGCAGTGTACAGTGTACATACTGCATACATATGTACATGCAGTAGTGTAAAGGTAAAAGGTATATTCAGTTAAGAGGTAATATCTTGTCCAAACGAATTTTGACAGATATGTGTTATATGTCAAAAAACGCGGAATCAAATTGCCCATAACATATAACATATTTTAAAGTGATTTCATGTGTAGATTTTTCTTAAATCGCCAAAATGTGGAAAAAAAATACCTTATTTCACCTGTAGCTGTTTACCTTTTCACTTAAAGAAAAAATTTTGAAGGTATTTATAAGAGCCCTTCGAAATACCTTTTCAACGATATATAGATCGCATCTGTAGCTTCTATCGTTTGGATGCTATGGGGGTTTCAATTTTAGCGGTTTTTAGCGATTTCCCGCTAAACTAGCGATTTTTCGAAAAAGTCGTAGAACAAACGTTTCTAGATTTTTGAGCGGGAACAAGTCCTCATTCAAACTTTTAAGCTATCCAAACAATCAAACTGGCTGCTATGACACTTTGTTGCTGCTGCCCTATTCCAATTCAAAGTAAAACGTATATATTCAGAGTTAATAGGTTATATCTTCCAAACCTATCGGTATAATTTTTTGTGTCATATATCAAAAAACGCGAAATTTTACAAACTAAAACATATTGAAATTTAAAAAAAATCGTTAGCGGCGTTTTCTCAAAAACCGCCAAAACGTGGGGGAAAATACCTTATGTCACCTGTAGCAATTTACCTATGTACTTTAGAAAAAAAGTTAAAAGGTATGCATAACAGCCCTTCAAAATACCTTTTCAACGATATATAGATCGCATCTGTAGCTTTTATCGTTTGACTGCTATAAGGGTTTTAATTTTAGCGGTTTTTAGCGATTTCCCGCTAAACTAGCTTTTTTCGAAAAGTCGTAGAACAAACGTTTCTAGATTTTTGATCGGGAACAAGTCCTCATTCAAACTTTTAAGCTAAATCAACGATTTGATCCTTACAAACAAACAAACAAACAAACAAACAAACAAACAAACAGACTGACTTTTCATCTCATTTTTTGGAAGACGACTAAAAATTTCAAAATAATTTATCTTTCGAACCAGTAGTCGGATGATTTTGATGATCGAGGTGTCATTTGACGCGTATTTTTGATTTGAATAGTAAAAAATTAAACACAAATTCAAAAAGGATCCAACGGCCCCATTAGGTCCAATAATTAAAATTTTTCCCCTCCCACTTACACCTGTTTATCTCACGAACCAGGTGAGTTTTCAAAACTCTTAGTATGCACATTTGTAAGTTGAGTTGATACCTTTAAATCGGTATATAACTCGACCTGATCGGACAGTCATAGCAAATTTTCCATTCTTCCTGTGTATATATGCTAGTCGCCTTCGCACCCTTCGTGCTGCTTTCGTCACTAGCGCGGACTGCCGTCCGCAGTGATTTTCGTTTGCATGCTATTATTTTAGTTCATTTGAATAAATGATAACCCGCATTCCTATAAAACCAAATCAAACTGTCTGGCAGCACTGGGTACTTTTGCAATGCACAAGTATAAAGATAAATTTTCTGTTTGCAATATTAAGCAATTAATTAATTATATAGTAAAGAAGAATAAATAAAATTAATTTACAGAGAGTCTCAATGCTAATGCTTAACTCATTTGAATAAATTAAAGTCGCGTTGTCACATAACAAAACTAAAACTGTCTGGCAGCACTGGTTATTTTTGCATCACATAAATATAACATATGCTTTTGGCATTGTTACTTTGCTGGGAAATTTTCAATATGCGCACCCAAAATTTTTAAAAACAAATAATATTTATATCAAAATCAGTTTACGCAAATATAATATAATTGCATTTAAAAATTTAAAAAAAATGTTTTGTCCGTGCCAGAATTCGAACCCCGACCCCAAGCTGAATCGGACGCATGCAAAAATCGGACGCTCTACACCATGCGCCACTGGCGATCTCCAAAAACGACTGTCAAATTATAGATTTCATTGTTACTGGACTGTTAGTCAAATGTAATTGCTGCTGCCGTCCTATTGCAATTCAAAGTAAAATATATATTTAGTTAATTGGTTATATCTTCCAAACCAATCAACAAAAATGTATGCATGATAATCATCTACTAACAAATGAATTGCATTTAAGAAATAAAAAAAAAGTTTTGTCCGTGCCAGAATTCGAACCCGGATCCCGAGCCGAGCAAAAAGCGAACGCTCTACACTACGCGCCACTGGCGATCTTTAAGAAGGACTGTCAAATTTTAGATTTCATTGTTACTGGACTGTTAGTCAAATGTAATTGCTGCTGCCGTCCTATTGCAATTCAAAGTAAAATGTATATATTTCGTTAATTGGTTATATCTTTCAAACCAATCGACTACAATTTATGCATGATACATCAAAAAACGCGAAATTGTACAAACTATAACATATTGAAAATTAAAAAAACATCGTTAGCGGCGTTTTCTCAAAAACCGCCAAAATGTGAAGAAAAATACCTTATTTCATTCAAAGTAAAATGTATATATTTTGTTAATTGGTTATATCTTCCAAACCAATCAACAAAAAATTATGCATGATAATCATCTACTAACAAATGAATTGCATTTAAAAAAGAAAAAAAAAATTTTTGTCCGTGCCAGAATTCGAACCCCGACCCCAAGCTGATAATTCAAACAATAATCGGACGCTCTACGCTATGCGCCACTGGCGATCTTTAGGAACGACTGTCAAATTATAGATTTCATTGTTACTGGACTGTTAGTCAAATGTAATTGCTGCTGCCGTCCTATTGCAATTCAAAGTAAAATGTATATATTTAGTTAATTGGTTATATCTTCCAAACCAATCGACTACAATTTATGCATGATACATCAAAAAACGCGAAATTGTACAAACTATAACATATTGAAATTTAAAAAACATCGTTAGCGGCGTTTTCTCATAAACCGCCAATATGTGAAGAAAAATACCTTATTTCACCTGTAGCTGTTTACCTATTTACCTAAAAAAAAAACTTCGAAGGTATGCCTAAGAGCCCTTCGAAATACATTTTCAACGATATATAGATCACATCTGTGGCTTCTATCGTTTGGATGCTATGGCGGTTTTAAGTTTGGCGGTTTTTAGCGATTTCCCGCTAAACTAGCGATTTTTCGAAAAAGTCGTAGAACAAACGTTTCTAGATTTTTTAAGAGGAACAAGTCCTCATTCAAAAATTTAAGCTAAATCAACGATTTGATCCCAAACAAACAAACAAACAAACAAACAAACAAACAGACAAACTGACTTTTCATCTCATTTTCGGAAGGCCCCTAAAAATTTCAAAATTAATTATCTTTCGAACCAGTTGTCCGATTTCGATGATCGAGGTGTCATTCGACGCGTATTTTTAATGAAAATTGTAAGAAATTCAAAGAAAATTCAAAAAGGCTCAAACGACCCCATTAGCTCCAATAATTTAAATTTTTCCCCTCCCACTTACACCTGTTTATCTCACGAACCAGGTGAGTTTCCAAAAGTCTTAGTATGCACATTTGTAAGTTAAGGTAATACCTTTCGATCGGTATATTAGTCGACCTGATCGGACAGTCATAGCAAATTTTCCATTCTTCCTGTGTATATATGCTAGTCGCCTTCGCACCCTTCGTGCTGCTTTCGTCACTAGCGCGGACTGCCGTCCGCAGTGATTTTGGGGCCCTGAGCTGAGTGTGGCAGCGAGCGACACAAACATTTGCTGAAATTATAATATCATATTATTATTAATAATTGCGCTTTTAGCTTTTTGACTCGAATTAAGTGAGTACTCGCACTCGCACTCGCACTCACATTTGTATGAGTATTAGCATTCAAATTGGAAAAGGGGTATGTCAACATTGAACACGTCTGCAACTGAGGCTATTGTCTAATTAATTAAGTATATCTATCTCTATGACTGACTGTCTGTCAGTCAGTCACAAATTAATTAACACCGCCTTCAATACAGACACGAGTATTTTTTATGAACTACCATTAGACTTGATGACTGAAGCTTTGTCTATGATTTGGAACTGAAAAGGGAAGGGAAGGCATTCATCGCAGCCATCGCATCCATCATTCAGCACGGCACGAAACAATCATTCTCTATTCATAATTGAAAAGTAACGTTCCACTACCGTTTGGCATTTCTATGTCTATGTCGATGTCTATGCTCAAGTCAAAGTCTATCTATGTCTGTAGAACCACAACCACATTGTCTAATTGCCACCACTTAATGGCGCAATTTGATTTTCAAATAGCGGTTCGGTCTCTCTCTCTCTCTCTCTTTTAGAGATCATCAATGACAACTTTTGTCAGCAGCTTTTCAATTGAAACAACGAGACTCGGACTCGGACTTTCAACATAAGTACGAGTATTTCAATAAATTTGTTGAATATGTGTAAGTGAAATCAGCTCCACAGCTGAGTGTGAGATGTGATGTGATGTGGTCAAAGAGTTTAACACGAATGAAATTCCCTTCAATTGAGGGTAATTGTGGTGCGACCACAGACTGAAAGAACTGAAAGAAAAGACGAGTACGTGTCGATAATAATATTTTCAGGCTAATTGCGTCTACAATTTCGATCCGATCGGGGCATCGATAGCAACGGTAGCCACAAAAGTGACATGCAGCTGACAGCTGAGTTATGATGAGGGGCTCGAGTCTCGAGAGCAGGCTACTTAAATTAAATTTGGGGTTACGAATATAGTATAACCGATCACAGCCAGCGGCCATTTTGGCCAAAAGTGTGTACAAATTTACTGTGAAGCTTTCACTGCCAAACAAGAATAAGAATGGGAATGAGAATAAGAATGGAAAGGAGTTCGATCGCTGATCATTGACAGATCACGCTGGCAAGGGAAGCCAGCCAAAGGGCCAGCTCTTTATCAACAAGTTGGCCAACTAACACCAAGACTTCGAGACTCTGCTCTACACAGACAAGGCGACGCAAAGCGAGACATAATTACCACCTTTAAGAAGATGATGGTGGTTTTTCGCTCGCTTTGATCTCAGCCGCCGCAACAAGAGAGTCCAGGTCTCCAAGTCGCAGATCGCCTCTTCTCAGATTCTCTACTTCAGTCTCCTCTGTCTCTTTTGAGTCTTCTGTCGTTGAGCTTCGTTGGCGACCGTCGTTGAGGCAACCGTCGCAGTAGTTGGCGATGCTCAATCCATCTATCGATTTTTAACGCGAGACTGACGTTAATGGAGATTCTCTGTCCTCCTCTAACTCTTCTCTGTCTCTCTATCTCTTTCGTTACCATGTTCTGGCTTGTAAGTAATGAGAAAGCGATTTGCTTAAGTTGCAACAACGTCAATGTGTCGCCTGCGTGGTCGACAACAATGCTGGCCATATAAATAAGTCCCGTAACCGCTGAGCTGTTGCACCCTTTGAGCCAGTTGCCAGTTTGTTGCCTGTTGACTGTTGACGGGTTTTTTCTTCTACATGCATCATTTACACGCATGCGTCATGCCTCCGACCAGCTTATCGAGGCTCTCTAGCATGTGTACGGTATATAATTACGGCGTACTTTTCCCTATACTCGTAAGCTGCAAAAGCTGCAATTAAACTTTCTCGCTCTTTTGTGTCTGTTGATTGCATTACCATCAAATGCATCGTTTGCGCTCATTAATGAACCACTTGGGCGGTGCTGGTGGCTCAACGCGTGAAACGGAGGAGCGTAGGGAGGAGAGGACTGTATTTAGAAAGATAAATCAGAAATACAAAAGCATTAAAACATTAAAAAAAAACTAAAAAAAAAAACTATAGGTAACATGGAAAAGAATGGATGAAACTAATAAGATAAAATATCTAATAAGATAAATTAAACAAATTTACTTATTAAATATTTCATACTTCTGTGCGTATCTTTGGTTTTCTCCAATATTATCATTTTTTGTCAAAACTTTCATAGCAAATTAAGATTAAGAAAGAATATCTACAGTTAAATTTTGAAAGTAGCTCCCACAAATTTTTCTAAAGATTTTGAAGATGATACCCTAGTCTTTAACCCTAATTTGCTGGACAACTCTGAGCTTTTAAATTCGTCGACTATGTACGACACTTAATCTTCAGTCACGGCACGTTCATAAATCACTTGACTTTCTAATTTCAATTTGAAAATTTCACCACACAGCATAAAAAAAAGCGAGCAGGAGAGGAAGAGCAGATTGTAATAAATGTTTGAAATTTCAAGTTCATTAAGTTGTGCTAATAAAAATAAAGTCACTTGACTGCATTAAATCGGATTGGACACGCACACTTGTACTACAAGCCCAAACCCAATCCCAATGCCAATCTCAAAGCCAAATCCAAATCCCAACCCCAAAACCGTCAGCCTGGCCTGGCTTCATTATGCGGCAGACATAAAAACTGACAGCCAAAACTTAGTTACGCATACCAAAAACAACAACAACACCCAGAGAAGTTCTTCAGGATAATGAATGCAGGTGCAAAATGGGAAGCGGAAATACGTCACGCTTTTTGTGTGTGGTGCAGGAATAATACTACGAGCAGGGTGGAACATAAACCTGGATGACGACCTCCTCCTCCGACCTCCATCGTCATTTCTCGCTGCCGTGGACTCGGATGATGACGATGAAGAATTTTCAATTTCAAGTGCTCGACCCACTACCAACTCGACTGGTTAGGCTGTCAGTCGTTTTGAGGTGTCTCTTTTTTGTTGTGTATTGTCATAATATCCATGTCCTTGTCCTGCCTTTTATGATTACAAAGGAAGAGAGGGAGGGAGCAAATGTGGTGGGCATTTAATGAACTTTTCCAAGTGAATGGCCACATTCGTTTCAATTTGTCAATCTCGCTTACCACACCCAAAAAGCACCACCACCAGCACCACCCACACCCACTTTCAGTGGCTCTTAACACATGACTGGGCCAGGGGCGTGTTTTAATTCCGCTAAATGGCCCACTGTACAGTGTGCTGTCATACATGTTGCACGATTGTAAAATATGCATGACAGCCTTTTCTCAATTGCGCGCACAGTCAACACTCTTATCACAACCATAATACTTAAATGCTCTTACTTTTGCTACCCCTTAAGCAGCCAGATAATTTAAAAAAATCTTAGAGTCCTGAGCGAAGAAGAAAGAGAGATATTTATTTGTCATAAAATAAATTTGATTCCAGCACTGTCCAGTTATTTTTATACTTACATACCTTGACATGTTTTCGAAGACTGCAAGCTGTCATATAGCCAGCGAAAAAAGTCCCCAAACATTTTGGAAGCAATTCTAAGAGTGACTGCAAAAAATAATTGTCAAATATATTTTTGCTAGTATTTTTTATAATTTTTAGAAAATCAGAAAATTACTATTTTAATTTTCAAATTTGGGATTTTGGGAATTTTTAAAAAAAAATATAAAATACAAGCAAAAATATTTTTGAAAATTTTTTTTTGCAGTCACTCTTAGAACTATTTCCAGAAACAAAAAAATTGTTATGGAAAAAATCGAGGAAAGAAATTGAAAAAGTAGACGTTTACGAAAATTCGAATTTTTCAATGGGTACTTAATGGGTTAAGGAAATTTTTGCATCACTCAAACGGAATTTAAACGACCTATCCAAATAAAAATCTATTGTTTTTTTTATTCAAGAGCCACATGTTGATAAGGTGACTTTTTTCGCTGTCAATAGCTATGTCAAAACTTAACCGATTTTATTGCGGAAAATAATTTTGCAACACAATGTTATTCACCACCATTTTAAAAAAAATTTCGGAATGTCATTAGTACTGTCTTTTTGTCTCATTATTCAGACTGTTGACAAATGTGCTGATTACAGGGTATCTTCCAGTATTAAACTCCCACTACAGCACTCTTGTTGTTGTTATTGGGCTAGCTGCTGCCATTTTGTTGACCCGATGTTAGATTCGATCTCTTTCTCTTCAAATCGCGGCATGATTGACGTTACTCGATCGACGATCGATATCGATCGCAGAGCGGAGTGCGATCCAATCAGACGCTGCTGTACGTCGCTTTGGGGCATTAAGTCGACGCCGCTGCGCCATAATTTAAGCGAATTATCTATGAAATAAAATCACCGTTCGTTTTGTTTACTGCGGCGCCCGCAACGAGAATGAAGGCAAACTCTCAGTGGGAATGGGAAGGAGGAGACACGGGGAGGAAAGGGGGATATGGGGGGTATGCGGCATGACGCAGCAGCAACAGCAGAGACGGGGGCAAGTTGTCAGTTGTTGGTTTCGGAGCACACGTTTCATTTCGGACTATTTGTAATTAGAAATAATGCCAGACGCGACTTGGATTCATAAATTGGGGCTGCTTGTAATTGCCCAGTCAGGTCGACACACCTTAAGAGAATCTACCTGAATCTCTATTTCTCTCTCGCTCTCTCTCTGTTGCTTTTACTCACGATAATGTCTCAATATTTCTCAATTGCTTGCAACGCATATAATTTGTTGATCAGCGATCTTCTGATCAGCAAATCGGCTGCAACGGCAGCTGGTCAACAAAAACCGGCCTGAACCTCAGCCTCAGACTTTGCAATCGTACAAATAACTCCATCGTTGACTCCAATCAACTTTGGGCAGGCACACACACACACACACACACACAAAGAGAGGGGCAAACTCAAACTGGGAGGTCTCTACAGTTTGTATCTCAGTCTCTTTCTCGGTCTCAGAGAGCCTCTGGCTCCATCATCATTGCCACAGTGGAGCGAGTGGAGATCGTGCGCCGAATGCTGCGAATGCTTCACATTATTAGATGCGGATTACCACTTTGGTGCAAAGATCAAATCACTTTGGCTGCAGCAACGCTGTAGGTACACTGGAAACAAAAGATTAAGACTTTTGTATCCTTGAATTATTTCTTATTTTGATTTTTTTGTAGCTTTTATGTTATAATTGAGAATATTATTGTTAAGTTAAGCATAAAAATAGTCAAAGAGCCTAATCATAGAGCTTCGATTATCAAAATATTTGTGGAGTAGAAATTTAAAAATCATCACTGCAGACGGCAGTCCGCGCTAGTGACGAAAGCAGCACGAAGGGAAGAATAGAAAATTTACTATGACTGTCCGATCAGGTTGAGTTATATACCAATCGAAAGGTATAAGTTTAACTAAAAATTGGGCATACTAAGTCTTTTGAGACTTGAGTAAAATATTTTAATTTTATCAAAATTGTTTGTCACCCGGCATTGCGCAAAAAAGTATTATTTATAAGGTATGAAGAATTAAGAAAAATGGGCCGAGTGACAAACAATTTTTTTTAGTAATTTATATGTAAAGCCTAATATTATTCGTCTCAAAATTGGATATCAGACATTTTGGGGCATAAAAATGTTTTCGTCACTAGAGTTTTACCTCGTAAAGAGGTTTCTTTTATAAGTATTTCAATCAAATATTTCGTACTCCGAGCTTACAGAACACTTGACGCTATTTTGGATTGATTTTAATTCGGAATCCAGGATTTTTTTTCTGTGCAGAAAAACAGAGATAGTCAGGGACAGAGGGAGAGAGAGTGACTGAGAGGGAGATAGGCAGAGCCGTCTTGGCCAGGCTTTTGGTGGCGTTAGCTTAAGGTGGCTCCAATCACGTTTTTTTCGCCTGCTGCTTGCCTTTTACGATTTGTTTGATCTGCCCCAAATGAATTGTGCAGTTTCAATTTGAATTACGACTATGCTGCGGCAGTGTTGCATCATTTTCTTTTGGCCACATGCTGTGCGCCCAATTGCAATTGAAATGTCATTTGTCAAAATACGAAATTTAATGGCCTTTCAAGCTGCCGCCGTGTAAACGCCTTCATCGCCTGCTGCTGATCCTGTTGCTGCTGATCCTTGCTATGCGTGTTCCACACGTGTGCTAATCTCATCAAAACAACCGACAGACAGACATACTGATCGCACCGACTAAACGCAACAAATCAACCTTCAATCAAGACAATCGCTGAGAATCCAAAGGGGCGTTGTTTTGTCGATCCTTGTGCGGCATCATCAAACTGGCATAAATCTTTAATGGAATTCATTCATTACGGACGGCAGGCGATGTTCACTGCTCGGTGGTCGATTTGACCACAAACACACAAAAAAGCAAAAAGAAAAGAATCAAGAAAAAACAACTTGGAATTTGGCAAGCCAACATTGTGGCTTGGAGAGGCACGTCTTGCCTTTATTTCTCTCTTGTTCTTGTTGCTGTTCGTCTGTCCTTGCGGGCATTGTAAATTCTCCTTTGTGTGTTGGAGGGCTCGGCCTGGTTGGGTTCTTGTTCGGGCTCGGGATCGGAATCGGGCTAAGATCGTTTCTGCAATTACGTGTGCGGCATGCGGAGACGGCGACGCGTCCCTTGCCTGACGATTTTGGGCACATTTGTTGGGTTGTTCGCATAAAGCGAAGGCGCTAAAGGATAACACCTTCTTAACGCCTACCAATCAGATTGTTTGTGTTGCGGCATACATCAAAATGAAAGCAAATGAAAAGTCTGCCAAATTCTTTGATTGAAGCCAATTCTTTTAATAGCAAAATTACAAAACTATTTTAATCTGGATTCTATTTTTAATTCATCAGTAATGTTTTTGTGAAAAATAAATAAATATGAAAAGATTGGCTCATATTCAAATCGATTTTTTTGAAGAAATCATAGAATTCTTTTAATAAAAAAAATGAAATCCATTCTGGACATTTTTTGAAATTAATCAGTAAGATATAGAACAATAATGGCAAATAGTTTATTTTTCGCATATAGTTTATCGTTTCAGTTTTTGAAAATTTACTGCTTCAGAAGAGTGCTTTCTAAATTTTTTAAATTTATTTGTTATATGTTAAAAAAATTTGTTCATAGTATTCATAAAATATGAACATAGATTGCATTGAGAAGTCCAATGAACTTCAATTTCCGTTTCTGTCACTAGACGATCCTAAGTATCTGCGAGATACATTCACAATCGCATCGCAAGCTGCAGTCTGTGTCTTGCCAACATAATTAAGCCGTTGTCTGACCCAGGCTCAGCCTGTTCTTCTCTCTCTCTCTCTTCCCCTCTCTATCTCCGTCTCTCTCTCTGTCTTTCTGTCTCATGTTGTGATTCTGAGGCGTGAAATAAATTGATAATTTTGGCTTTATTGGATTCTACTGCCACGCATTCCTTCACATATCGTACATGCTTCTCCTGCCTCATGCTACTTTGTTGCGCTGCTGTAGGTCCCCATCCCCATCTCCTTTCCCTACCCCATCCCCATTCCTGTTCCCTTTCCCAGCTCTCAGCTCTCCATCTTCATCTTCAACTCGCCGTGTCTGGCGTCTGGGCAATTAATCTGGGAGAGCGTGCGGCTGGGCGGACGCTGGGTGAGCAAATGCTGCTGAGGATTAAATCGATTTTATGTAGATGCAACACAACAACCACAATCGATCGATCGTTGATCGCACTGAGATCATGATTTTTGGTTAGTTTCAAATTATGAATTCGTGTGGCCAGTTTTTCTTTTTTTTATGTTTGTGGTTTGAGCTCTTATGAAAATTACAATGCTTGAGGCTTCCTTCCCCCTACAAAACAGTAGCGAGCTGCTGCCCCAACCCTTCCCTACCCTCCCCTACCCTCCCTCGTTTCCCGCAGCTCCGTTTCAGCCCCAAGCGGTGGCAACAGTTTAGCGCTTTTGCTGTTGTTTTATTATGGCTCTCAAGTGTTGTTTATTGATGGGCACAAGCGGCTAAGCGGATCTATATACATATAAATAAGTATATACATGCATAAATTGACTTAAAGCTGTGTGTGCGTGTGTGTGTGTGTGATGTGTGTGTGGCTTTGAGCTGCCGCGCAACACTCTTAAAAATCAATAAATTTTCAGTCAAATTTTCTGAAACCCCAGAAACTCGCGTTAAAATGTCATAAACAACTTTGTCATAATTTTGATAATTAAAATTGGCCGCCCGCAAGCGTTGGCCAAGTCCAAGTACAATATACCCTGCCTACATGCAATATATACCCGTAATACGGCAGATCGGTCAGATCTGAGTCTCTGTTCTCCGTCGCTGGCACTGATTTATCGTACCGCTTTGAGGTGTGACTTTGTTGTTTGGTCTTATGATGCCGACGATGGGCTACTTACTTCTGTACGAGTATGTCTTCTGCCTGACCCCCTGACCACCTCATCCCCTCACCCTCTAGGCTGTACATTATAGGGCCTTAATGACGGCTTTTACAGTTAATTGAATTACGTGTGTGTATACCTGAATGCCCGTGATGAGTCAGATCTCATCAGCTCTTGCTTTGTCAATTAAATATACTGCGCTGCCCGTGTCTGTGTTTATTGTACAATAAATGTTGATTTTATAATTTTTCACTTGAATTAGATTCTTCAAAATTGTAAAAATGTCTGTATTCATTTTTTGAAAATTTAAATCTTGAACATTATTTTTTATTGAGTATCACAATGAAAATTTAAAATTTTCGCAATTACCAAAAGATTTTCAACAAATTTAGAATAGGTTAAAAAGTTGAAATTGAACTCGATTGGACAAATTTTGGAATGTAATCTCTTAGATTTCGTTTCATTTTAGCTATATATATTAGATCTAGTCCATTTCGATTCTTTTTATGTATTGATCTCCAAAATGGAGCAATCATTTTATTCAGTACACTAAAATTTGCTACATTTTTCTACTTTACTTTAAATCAATAAATAAATTCTAAGAAATATCCAAAATCTCTATCTGAGTTGACCGTTAAGCCAGTCATTTTGTCAATCAAAGTCACTTGTATGCATATAGAAGATGTATTTCACATGTATATATGGACCAAATTCCGCAGAAACTGTTTAGCATGTGTGGCGAACAGTTTTTATTTAAAGCCATGCTAAATAAGTTTAGCATCGTCTTCAATTAGCAGATCCTTCAACTGGTACCAGTTGATATAATTACCAAGCCAAATTCAAATTCAAATTTCGCTATCTCTCTTACCAATTAATACCAATCAGTGAGACGTTGGTGACGTTGATCCAAATGCAACAGTTGTTGGATGTCTTGGCCTGAAATCGCTAATCGTTCGGTACAAACCACAGGCCAAGAGATTAACTCATTTTGAGCGGTTAACAAACAACTGTTGGCGGTTGGCAACTGCCATTTGGTAGTCCACTAGTTGGTAGTAGTTGAATAAGGCAAATAGAAAGCGTTTAGAAACGCTTGCCGGATGACGAATATAAACAAAAACAATTTAAAAACCATTTGGCAAAACAATTTTCTAATGACGCTCATATGTTGTGCATTTTCGTTGCGGTTTTCAGGCGGCAAATTACTAAAAAAAAGATGAGAGAAATGATAGAAATGCTCAAAGCAGAAGGCTAGGGATTGTATTTGGGCAATTAGAAGACACACACAAAAAATCCTTTATCAAAACAATGGGCAGAGTCACAAAGGGTTCGCCTCAATGTGGAAATGGAAAGAAAGAAAGAAAGGGCACACTAATAGATACAATGGTTGCTTAATAGATACATTTTATAAGACCAATGCCGCGTGCTCAGAGCCCATCAAATATTTCGACTCTTGAGGCTTTTGTTGTTGTTGTTGTTGCTGCTGTTGCTGCTGCTGTGGCTCATCAAACAAACAATAAAAAATTTATTAAAGAAAGGCAAGAAAATTACACAACGAACAAATTAGAAACAGACAATGGGCCAAAGAAAGTGGCATGTCATATGGCCAATGGCATGGAGGCCACAGGAACACCCAGAAGCAACCTACAACTGAGAACTGAGAACGGAGAACTGTCCAAGTCCAAGTCCAAGCCCAGAAATTGAAATATCGCTGAGAAGCGGCGGGGTAATGTATCAATTTAGTTCGGCTTTTGGGTTCTGTTTTTTGGGTTTGATTGTAGCGCTTAGGGTAAAAATCATTTAGGGAATTGATATGGCAACTGCTGGCGTCAGTTATATATAGATGTATATACATATGTATGTATGTATAGGGAGGCGTACCACACGCTAACAACGATTATAAACAAATTTCCGCTTTTGACGCGCGTCGCAACTCGCAGCTATAGAAAGGAGAAGAGTGGGCAGAGGGGGGCAGAGTCTGGAGCGGGGGCAGCCTAAGTAATTTCAAAATGGACTGCTCAAAAACGAATTTGTGCAATTAACGCCAGCCAACAACAGCAACAACAACAACAACAACCGACTTAAATAATGGGCATTTGCAGCGCGTGTACAATTTATTAATTATACGCCATGTTGTGCCGCAACAACAACAAAAAAAAAGGGCACACTAGGCTCATTTTGCTGCCATTTTATTTGAACGTATAAAATGTAAATGCTAATTGCAACTCCTGCCTAACAGTCACATTAAAGCGTCGTTTGTTTAATTAGATTTTAATGTTGCCAACTTTTGCTGGCTGTACAAATTATAATAATAATCTTGGCCTAATCAGTTGACTATACATTACAACATCATTAGACGCGAAGAAAGTATCGCATATATTTATGAAAGATGGAATATGAAATATGAAATGTGGCATCGTTTAATAGGGTATCCACATGTGGAATTTCTATTAATAGCTCGCTTGTAATTCAAGTCGGACCCACACTCCACATTCAAAAGACAAGACACACGTGCCGCACCCAGCGGAAACTCAAAACTCAGCATGTGGCAGCCACAAATTGCAAATCAAACAAATGGAATCATTTAAATTGGGCCAATTCATAGCTAGATTCGATATTCACATGACTCACAAGGGTCGCCATTAAAGCCCTAGTAATACAAAAACAACACAATGTTTAAAGCCGACTTAAGGCCAAGTTTGATGTGGTTGTTGGGCGTGAAAGTGGAAACAACCACCAGCAGTTTAAGTATCCAGGGTGTCTCTTGGGTTCTTTGAGTTTTTCCATTAGTGTCCAGTGAGGCGCGTGATGCGCGTTAGCCCCGCCCCCTTTTTGGCTCCTTCAACGCCATTATGTTCAGCATTTTGTTGACAAAACCTGACTTGCATATAAATAACCAACGAAACAAACGAAAATAACAGCATTCGCTTTAGTATTGTAGTTATTCGGACCAGCACCCCAGGAGCAAGACCAGGATCAGGAGCAGGCCAGGATAACAGAGTAAGCCTGAATCTGGTAAACAACCACAAAGGGAGATAAAGTTAAACTCATTTTACGGTGTGCGAAATTGTAAATATTTATGTTTTTCTTGACAGTCGCACAGTGGTGCAGATTGGCATAAAAAGTGCTCGTAATTAAGCATATAGTTTAGGGAAATATGAAGGAGTATAATAAATATATATTTGTGAGTGAAGTTAACAGGAATTTCATTGAAAACTTCAAATATAAAGTGAAAAACATGTATTTAAAAAAAAATTTATTAAATTCATCTTGTGAGTCTGGCAATAATAAGTATCCATGTACTTGAAGCGTTAAGATACATTTTTTCAACAAATAAAATTAAATTATTTTCAAATGTCTTTCTTTGAAGCCGAAATATGTTTTTATTCATGGGCACTATTGAAGAAGTAACTAAAGCTACCAATGATTAAGTTTGTTTTAAATTTAGCATAGGTGTAGAATTTCAAAAGAAATTAACCTTTTTAAAAAAAAAAAAAAACACACATTTTAAAATAATTTGTATATTTATCGTTTTTCTTATTTAAATTTTATTAAGTTTCTATTGGCAATCCTCGAAAAGTTACCAATAAATTAAGTGTAGTTTATAGTATTTGTTCCATAGTACAAACAGTCACTCAATGTTGACGCCATATTTGTTTGTGGGTTGTTATTGCTGTTGTTGTTGTTGCTGTGTTGTTGTAGTTGTTGTTATCCTTACGCATCACAAGACTTAATGCGGATAAATGGTCTGACAATTACGTTTATGTCAACAATAAAAATTAAATTAAATCGTTTTTAAGAATGCCGCTGAATGCGCCTTTCTCTCTCCTTTGCACCCCGAACAGATGTTGCAAATAGATCGAGTTGAAAAAGACACACACAAACACACACACAGAAGCCAATCAAAAGGGGGCAACGGGCAGAAGTCGTGTAATCGTAGAGTATGAGAAATCAGGAGAATGTGTGAAGAGTTTGTCATGCCGCCATGCAAACTGTCAGGAGCGGGAATGTCAGGCAAGTGTCAGCGTTGGCGGCCTGCGAAAAACAAACTTCAAAGTGACACTGGCAAAGGGAGTGGGAATGGATCTCGAACTGAGACTGTGACTGCGACTGTGACTGTGACTGGGTGTGTGCTGTGACTGGTGACACAACATGCGTGACAATTTAATGAGCAGACTGCCGCTCATTGCGCTCTGGCAATGCCAATGTTTTAATCAAAATTACGCGTAATGGATTTTGATTTTATTAAATGCGACTTAAATGACTTGGGACATACATATGTGTGTATATTTATATATGTATACTATGTATACATACGAGTACTCGTATCCTCAGTCTGAGTATCAAACTGATGCAGACTAATTAAGCAGACGGCACTTTGCTCGCGGCTACGCAACATCTACAACAGCGCCGGCCGTGTTTATACCGACAGAGGGGGCAGAAGGGCAGAGAGATGTAGTGAAGGGGGGCAGGGGGGCTGGCGATTTGGTTGAGATCTCCTCGGCGCTAATTGCGTTTATATCCTTCAGTTAATGGCACTTAATTAACAACTGTGCCGCGGCATTGAGGCATGCACAAAACGGTTCTCGGATATGAATACTACCGAATCTTACAGTTGACTAGATCTAAATTTATTTATACATAAATTAGTTTTTATTTATGCGCTCTCACTAATACCCTTTACTAAGTGAGCAATGGCTTGAGTGTGCCAAAATCTATTTTTAAAATATTTCTCGAATAAAATTTAAGCGAAAGAAAAAACATAGTATACAAAGTGTATAGGCAAAATAAGGTAATATTTTCATTTTAATATGATTTACAATAATTGTATGATTTATTTATTGGAAGTAAACCAAATTTATTTTAACTTAACGTACTTTAATAAAAAAGATAACATGACAGACTTCAGCTTTCGATTTTCTGAGAAATCGTTAACTTTAATTTATGTATGCATTTTTATTTTAAATACTTCACATACATATGTATATCCCTTTGTTTATACGTATATAAAAAGTGGGCGTTACTAACTAAAGTGAAATTTATGCCAGTTAAATTCAGCAAACAAAAGCCACTCAACACTCGTATTCCAAACTGACAGTCCAATTAGCAGAAATAATCACACATATACAATAAGACAGACAGATATGAATACGTATTTGTGCCGGATGTGATGGAGCACCAAAAAAAAAAGATAAATAAAAAAAAAAATTAAACAAAAATGAAAAAGAAGCGCTACGGCTAATGCATATATGAATTTTAAGTGCCGCCAACGCAAAGATCTCCAGTCCGATTCCGATTCCGACTCCGATTCCCAGGCCCCCAGCCAAGCATAAAGCCTGTGCTTGGGGACTGAATTATACCATTCCCATTCCCATATTCCGAGTCCCTTTCCAAATCCCAATCCCAATCCCATTGCCAAACCAAATGCAGTCTTGTCATTTGGCATGCATCGCTGCCAATTCTTAGGAATTATACGAAACGTTAAGTTTTATTAACCAGACATCAATTGCTTTGAATAAAATTCGAATAAATAATAAAGTCAAACGACTTTTGGGTACAGTTGGCGCCGAGTTTGATTTGTTTTTTGATTCTAGTTACCGTCAAAGTGAAGTCTCTTGATGAATGTTAATTGTTGTCTGTTCTCAGTCTGTTTTTTTTGTTCACATTTATTAACTGTTGCCATGACTAAATTATGACAATTGTTGACTTTGATTGTTTAGCTTAATTAGTCGATCGTTGCTAATGAAACTCATGCTCAGTCTGGAGAAGCAGCTAATTGATTAGAGTTTCTAATGAATGTTCCAGGCCCCCTTTAAGCAGGCAAATAATCAACAAAAATATCATTTACATATTGTAAAACTAAATTAACTTGACGAGAGAGAGAATCTTTTACTATTTCATTTAAATAAACTATTTTTGACCACTTTCTGTTATCCTTTTAGTTGAGTTCAATCAATAAACTGTTAAACATTTCAATAATTAATTTGATATTTTTAATAACTTTATCACGCTGCAAAAAAAATGACTGTGAGACGGGCCCGGCCCCAAAATCCAAGCTGCCGTCTACTAATTGATTTGAAATACTCGTATATATAAATGAGGAATGTTGTCAGGCCCCGTCTCAAGTTTAGACGTGATTTGCGCAATACTAAAATGGGTTCAAGTGGGTTTTAACTAATTTCAATTAGCAGCTTTTTGTGGCTTCTGGTTTTGCGTGATATGCGAATGTGCAAATTGAAGTCATACAATATATTTATGTATATATACATTTATAAATCAATAAAACTGTTGTGCTACTATTCAAATCAACAAAGATATGTATATATATAAACGTATCTGTATGTTTTATCGTTGGCGATCTGAAATTACCATAAACAGAATGTGTTAATTGGTGAAACCTAAAACTAATTAATTTACGCAGTCGAAAATAGTCTCAAACTTGGATCGATAGCCACTAATTAGTCTAGTCAGCCATTAGGCCAACACCAGAGACAGCTAGCTAATTTATTTATTTACCGAGTGTCTGCAGTAAAATGGCCGATCGATCGACAGATGATGGTTAAGACTGAGACTGAGACTGAGTCAAGTCCCATGCTCAGCCAGTCACATGCACATGAAACTTGGCTCATGAGACTTGGCCCAGATGCAGCCCACTTCCCTTTCCACTTCCACTTGATAATTATGCTTTAGATACAAAATTAACACTTACAGTTGAAAGTCTAGAGTCTAAAGAAGCGCTATTAAAGCAATTAGTCGAAGGACTGAGTCGTCGTTATTCATAACGAAGACGAATAAGGCCAAGACGACTGCAATGCGGCCAAAAGCTAATGATGCACAATATGGCCGAAGCGTGCGCTGTGCCGACCTGGCCATAAACAAATTTCCAACACTCCTTCTCCTCTTTCCGCTCTTCTTCTTGCTTAAGCCACGCTTTCAGCTTAATGGCAATGGCGGCTGGCCACAGTTGGCCTGGCCAATCAAAGCGGCCAGTTGCCAGTTACCAGTTACCAGTTTTAGACTCGCTCGCCGCCTGGCCAGGCTGAAATGTTTAAGTAAACTGGAGTCTGAACTGGGCTAGGATTTACAATTGCAGTTGGCTGTCAATTATTTTGGCCGCTGCATTACAGCCACGTTTATTTGCATAAACACAATGGGCCAAAACTGCAGTTGAGTGAAGTTTTGTGGCAGCAGGAGCAGACAGGGAATCGCCTGACACATTATGTCATTATATTGTTGCAACGTGTAATTGGAGGAAAACTTTTGCCGCCAAATGACAAATGTAAATATCAGACAAAAACAAAAAGGCAAATGAAACAGAACATCAAAAAGCCGCCGTCAAGCCTATGAATTACAAATGAGCAACGAGAAAGGGGCGGGTGTAGAGCTAGGGGCGTGGCAACTGCATCTGCATACAGCGCATAGACACAAAGAGGGAATGGAAATGGGAATGGAAATGGGATTGGGATTGGGGTGTCAGTTTTGTGGCAATGGCAGTTCGTCACGGCCGTTCGTCTTGTTGCGGCTTTTGAGCCAAGGCAACAAACACATTTAGCCAACTAATGCGCCAATTTAAATGCAGCAATAACCAACAAAGCAACAGCAACAACCACAGCAAACAAACAGACAAAATATTTATGTTAAATGGCAGTTGGAGTTGAAATTGGAATCGAAATTGGAGCTGGAACTGTAGTTGTGTGTAATTTGCAAAATGAGATACTTTTGCAACTTGCCAGCGCTATAATTATAATTAATACGACTGCAACAGCAACAACAGCAACAATCACAACAACAACAGCCACAATGATCAAACAGGCCACATAATAATAAAGACAACAAAAACAAGCGGCAAATTAGTTGGCACCAATTCAAATATGGCCGCAATATTGTCATTATATTTTTTTTATTTATCTTTTATTGTTGTTACAACAATGTTGCTGGTGTTGTTGCTGTTGCTGGTGTTGCTGTGGGTGTTGCGGGTGTTGTTTGATTTTATGGCTCTTGAATTAATTGCATTTCACATGCATTTTTCATTTGACATTTTCGTATATTGCATGAAAATTAATTGCGGTTATTACGAGCAATACAAATGCCTTTCAAAATGGCAAACATTGAATTACAATGAGGAAAACAATTTCAAAAAAAATACAATCTGTTTTTAAATATTTAGATAAATATAATGAGTATAATTGTATGATTATTACAATTGCCAACAGGAAATTTATTATGTATTGTTGAAATGCAAGTTAAAATATTAATTTAATTTAAATTATATTTGATAATCAATTCATGACAATTATTTAATGGAAATTGCATAATAAATAACTCAAATATCAGACTTATATTTAAAGAGTTGAACTTTACTGAGTAAATTATAAAGTAAAGTCAGCGACAACTTTTAACTTGACAAGTATTTTGTGCTGTCATTACATTGTTTTTAAATTATGTATATTTATAAAGTGTAATTATTGCACACCTCCTTAAGCTCAACTCTTAACCCTTGATTACATACTCGTACTAGCCCAAAAACTAATAAAAATATGTATAAATAAAAAACTAAACATAAAAAAGCTGAAAACACGCCAAACGAGCACGCAACTCGAGTCAAGCTGCTTAGTGCAACTAATAAGCAGCTATACAAGATATATTGCCACAATATATACAACAGCAACAAAAAATGAGTGAACTTCAAAAAAAAAAAGAGTCAAGTCACAATTACGTGTGGCGTCAGGGGGGATAGAGGGGAGGGGGGAGGCAGACGTGGAGGTTGGAGGGTGACGGAGGCGATAGTTTAATGACCAACAAACGCCTTCTCATTAAACGCTAAATTGCACAGGCGCATGACACGAATTTCAGACAGAGAGAGAGAGAGAAAGAGAGAGAGAGAGAGGGAGAGCTAGAAACGACAAAAAATGAATTTACTAAATATTATATTACAGCAACGACAACAGCAACAGAACTGGCAACAGTGGCAACTATGTAGAAGCAAAGGAGCATACTCTAATCGAGTGTGCTCGACTTCGAGATACCCAGCATTCGAGTTTAATCTAGATACTGTCTTTGATTTGTATCAAATGTGCGAGCTAAAATCTATATGTAATTATTAGTAATTTTAAATAAACTCCAATTGTCTGCACATATTAAAAATCCACATACCACATTTGGTGTTTCCAGCTCTTATCAACTGCTTGCTCAAACATGTGCACAAACTTGTTATACCCACGTTACAGGGCATCAAATCGGTTGCATGCTACAGCCAACAATGCCATTTACACAGAGAATGTTAACGAACAAGCAAAGTCGAAGCTGGCCAACACGTAGCAGACTTTGTTAGCTGATTTAAACTAGCACATGTGTGTATGTGTGTGTATTTAGCCTAGTATTATAATAAAGAATAACCAGAGGGTGTAAAAAACGCAAACGCGGCAGGACAAGGCGTTGTTGCATCTAGACTCGAGACGCATACGAACCAAAAAAGAATGAAGCAAAAAAAAGAAATGGGCTAATAGATGCTTGACGTTTTGACGTTTTGCTGCGCCAACCGACAAGGTCTATCATTAGGCCCCTACAGCAATTGGGGATGGGGTAGGGAGGGGGGAGGGGGTTGCCTGGTCTATGGGTATGACTATGACAACATGCAATATGCTGATTTTTGTTTTGCATGTTGCAGCAACAAACGAAGCCGTCAACGTCAACCGTCAACTTGCTGCAGCAATGTTGCAAGTATGTGTGTGTGTGTGTGTGTGTGTTGCAGGTAATTGCCAGCCAACAACAACAGCAGCCACAACACTTTGTTGCAGTAATATGCTAAATTAATTGGACAATATGAAGTGCGTGCTATTGACTGCTAATTAAGCAAGTTATTGGCCAAGTTAGTAGCGCCACAGCACGCGCGCGTTTCGAGCGCGTTTTAAAACGCGCGACGCATGCAACACATGCAGCTGCAACGTTGCAGCGTTGAGTTGCACGCCTACTCAGTTCAAAGATGCCTCAGTTGACCATTCATTAAGTGCCGTCTAAGTGAGGTGACCCTCGACCCCGGGCATTAGATCGGAGGCAGGCAGGCAAGCAGGCAGGTAACACGGTAGCATGTGTCCTTCCCAGAAGGACCTGTGCTGCTGCAGCAATATAAATTGCATATAATTATGCAACCGACAGCATTTTGGGACTGTAACCCAAAGACAACAAACTTCACACCTTCCATCCAAAAAGGGGGCAGCTCAGTTTAGGCCGTGGCCTGAACGCAACAGCAACATCCTGTTGTGTCCGTGTCCAATTCAAAGACAAACGCTCAGAAATGCCGCAAGCCTTTTAGCCATGTCTGCTGCCATTAAAGTTCTGGCCAATTTGATGAGCTGGACGCCATTAGAGCGATATCATCTTTGGTTTGCATGGCTAACAGCATTTAGAGCAGATCTATAGATAAAGATAAAGAGAGATGGAGAGAGTTGCGCCTGTCGATTATGATCACGATCATCAGAGTGGCAACATGGCCATGACAACAGGTGCGGCACGTAGTTGGCTAAAGGATTGGGCCAAAAAAAAAGGATAATCGATTTGACGCTCGCTCGCAATGAAAACAACAGCGAAAGGCGCCTGCAGCTGCCCATAATTTAATGTGATGATATTCACTTAACTCGGAGTGTGTATGCGTAAGTATATGCATGTATGTACCCTTCAGACATGAAATTCCTTTTCCTTTCGGTTGTTGTAATATTTTGACATTTTGTTGTCATTTTTCTAATAATTCTGCCAGCGTCGACCGGCCGCTGCTCGAGCGACGCAGGCAGAGTTACTTATCGTTTGTTTCTATTCGTTTTTCTTGTTTCGTTGCGTGCCGACGTCCAAAAAAATGCACGTCGTGCGTGCGCTGCTTAAGCGACGCAGGCAGAGGCTGTTTCTGCTCGTTTCTTTTTGTTTCTTTCCCTCTCTATCGTACAAGTTTTCGGCCGACGTTGACGTCGACCAAAATTGTGCGACGGAGACAGAGGCTGTTTCTGTTCGTTTTTTATTGTTTCCGTCTCTGTCGAACAAACGTCGAACGCTGCTGCCGGCAGCGCGACAGAATTTGTGCAACAAAACGCACGTGTCAAAGAAAAAAGGAAAAAATTTGACAATGTCGCTGCCGGCTGCTGCTACGGCTAAAACAAAACGTAAGTGTGTTATAATATAATTTATTAATTTTAAAAAGAAGAAAACTAATGTATTTATTTTTTTATTTAGAGTACGAATTAAACTTGGAACCATGCAAGGAGCTTTGTCTGGGATTTCTCTGAGGGCAGTGGTGGATGGCATATGGTGGGAGCTGCACCTACTTGGCAAGATAAACTACTTATATTTTGGGCATTAAAAACTACTAATAAATTAACTCAAAAATGTAAAAAAAAAATTTTTTTGAATAAAAATATATAATAAAAAAAATAATTTTCTTAATTTTTTTTAATTTTTTTAATTTTTTTAATTTTTATTAATTTTTTTATCGTTAGGGAATCATTGAGGAATTTTCAGCAAAATTCCTGGGAGATTCCCTAGCGAAAATCGCATAAGAATCGTTGAGGAATCATTGAGGAATTCTCGGCAGAGTTCCCCAAGGTTTCCCTAACGAGAAACGTAAGGGAATCTCTATGGAGAGTTCCCTTTTCCTCAATCGTAGGACTTCACAATGTTAAAGTCCCTAAGGAATTTCATACAAAATCCCTATGGATTCCTTAAGCATAGGGAAACATTCCCTATGGATTCCTTTGACATTCCTTTGTGAATGTGTCTGAA